>SJOL01006198.1:1351518-1445807 GCA_004794785.1 Opisthorchis felineus
TAGCAAGCCTGTGAGTAGATGCGGACGAAATAACTCACAAAAGTGCGCAATACTTGTTTGGGTTATTTCCCAGAATCCTTCTAAATGCCTGGTGACGAGAAGACAGATGTAATCCTGCGCGTCGAACAAGCGGACCAGTCATTTCAGGGTTAACCGAATGGGGATTTGATCGAATATTCGAAGTCAGATCATCTTGAAATTCGATAAAACCTTCATAACACCAACTAAAGTTGGTCTCTTCTGGCAGGTAATTTCTCCAGACGGGGGCTACTGCACCATTAAAGTAGGCAATCTGCACCACTCTATAATAAATTAAACAAGGCTACATTGGACTGGAATGCACAAAACTACAAGAGACTCTGTCATAAGGAAATACACGATAATAAACTGCATTAGACTGCGTCACACCAGATTATCCCAACTAAAAAGAAATACGATTAACTATGATAGCCAAGCACTTCCAACATGTGGATTAGTGGAGGAAATCACCGAAATGGCCTTAACAAAAGAAAGAAAAAAAAACATTGGATGAGGATGTAGTTGGCCTGGTAAAGGTTATCACTGGCCTGAGTGAAGAGTTGACAAGACTCGGGGTTAGCATTTCTAACACCCGGGTAGGGACCACACACGTGCGCCTTCTAATTGACCGCCAACACCCGTCCTGATAATCTGTACGTATGTTGTTTCAAAAATAAGGACGTACAGGGAAAATTTTCTTCAACTGTTTTCAGTATATTGGTGGAGATGGCTAACCACAAAACAGGAAGACGTACCGTGAGGAAACTTGAGGGAGGTTTCTTACTTAATACACTATTCATAAGTTTGCTGGAAATTCCTCGACAACCTCAGCAACTTCCTCAGCAACCTTATGAGTAGTGCATCACGTCGATACATGTATTGCGATATCCCGAATACAGTACCAACTGAAAAATGAGGCGGTCTGGTGCAGCACATTCAGTTGCTTAAAAACATTACAAACGAGAGATTCAGCCGGATTCCGGGCGAGTCTCTCGAAAAACCAAATTTGTTTGCAAATGAGTGCATTTCGCTAGGTTTCTTACTGCTTCAGCTACCTCCTTTCTATTATATTTAGAAAAGTCATTCTGCTGAACTAGACTGTGCTTAGTTGCTGGTCAATGAAAACCGGCTTTTTGCATTTGTGTGTAGTCTGAAAAGTACTTTTGTCACATTCGTATTTGGTTTGTGCGGTCACGTTTCTACCTTCAAACTGTGTAGGAATTATTAAAGTGGATGCATCCATACTATAAACATGTTGGGTGGTCAACGTACAACACGTTTTGGCAAGTAAGCGTGCTGGAACCTCTAGTTCGATCGATACAGAATGACTTTGAAAAGCTTAAGGGAAAGTAAACTCCTCCTTAGATAGTATCGATTGGTGTAAAAAGAACCATTCTACAATTTGAACACGAATGCACGTAATCATGGCAAATACTACTACAGGAGAATTGTCTTTCCGATCTTTGTCGAAATAAACTCTTCAAACTTTTACGTCGATAATTATTTGTCACATATACTTGCCCTTTTGTCTCAGTTTTCAAATAATGAAGTCCGATGTAGGAAAAGCTCTAAGGAATCCTTACAAATATGGAGTTCTAAACTTTATTAAGTGAATAACCCCAACAACAAGCAGAGAAAAAGTGGTAAACGCGGGTAATTCTGTTTAATTCCCGGGATATATCCTCACTCTCCTTTAAATCCACGAGTTTGTTCTGTGATGAGCATTTTTACTGTAGAGGAAAAATCGTTAACTGCTGTATGTGTGTGCAAAGGCTGTAGGTCAGCAGCCAGGTCATGTACCAGCTACCATAGACTGCTGTATTTGAAGGAAGTCGGGAACCCGGCGTCCACAGTTTGTATGAAGTCTGAGGTGAATCACCAGGATTACGCGTTACTATGCAGTAATTTCAGCTTCACTGGTGATAGAGTATTTAGTCTGTTCATGAAGTAGTTGTTTTTAACCATTGAGTGCGGATGCTGAAGGTTCGGAATTATTTCAATTCAAGGGAGAAATGTTTGTATATGTACCTCAATGTTCATACTGTTGCCACCTTCGTTTTTTGGGTTGCAGTTCAGTTAAGAATGAAACGCCATCCATCTTGCGAACAAAATAACATTTTTATCTCATGATAAACAAAAGATGCAATGTAACACATGGGCTTAGTATTCAACTATCGGCTATCGCAACCTACCTAGGATTCCTCAGATCTCAAGAAAATTTTGAAAAATTTTGAAAGAAAGTGGAGGAATACCCAGAGTAATTACTCTAACTACATTGGAAGAATTAGTTCTGCAGATCTTTGCTTTGCAGATTCTGCCAAAGGTTATTTCACAACAATATTCTCCAAAGTAAGATGTTCTTTCGTATAAATTCAACACGGTAGTAATTGACACATATAAATCAAGATACGGCTTTTTGCCACACACAGTCCAAAACATATAGAGCGGAACATATGATACTACTCAACTGTGCGTTACAAAGCGTACTTTTTCACAATTCACGGGGGATGGTGCTGGAGAGTTTACTTGTTTATTCAGTGGAACTGAGATGTCCCTTTTGAAAAACTGTTCTCATCACATCCTGCAGACCTAGTTATTCTTCAGTAGTTAGACCTCCAACTGGTTCTAGAAAGCAAGTACAATTTTAATCAAGAATCCCTTGCTAAGATTGTATTGAAACACGACTTCTTGACTTTCCAGTTCTCCAAGAAAATTTAATGTTGGCGGATATATTAATGCGGCCGGTTTATGAAAGTAAAACATGATTCATTTATTTCCAACAGTTGATTCGTAGGATCATCTGATTACAGAGTTGGTTACTGTAGGGACTCTCTGACCGCAGTGACATAATCGTGAAGCCATGGGCTGAATCAGTGTGACAGCCAAGGCAATTGTGTTTACGCGTCACAGGACAGAATTTTACACTTGCTTGTTTGGAGTAGGAATGTAATTTTAGGCAGGACGTTGCAGATTAACGTGTCAGTACGTAGGTAGCTGCGGTGGAAATCTGTACAGGGTTATTCTGTTAGAATAAGCTGTATCTTGAACGTCGCTTTATATTCTGTAGCCGCAAAAAACGTTTCACATGTTGATCTACAAACAATCGAACAACGGTGAATGAATATCCCTGTATGAGAAGATTTAAAACTGTGATGGAAAGACTAAGTCATTATGTTGAGATCATGGACTACCAAAATCGACGTTTATTTTGGAAAGCAAACCTGCCGCATTTTATTTTTTTACCCCCACCTGGTTAGCTTTGTTCTAACGCTCGACTATTTTCGAGGACATTTCCCGTGTTGTTTCTTCTTAGGTTTCCATACAATACACACTAAATAAAACAGAATTACAGGTACTCAGCACGTTCTGCGGTTATTTCAGGATTTGGCAATTCCGTAATTCGTGATCCTATGATCCCTGGGGTGATGATTCGTTAAACGGATAATGCTTTGCTCATAAGCTCAGTCGATTCTCACGAGAGACTCACTGCACTCAGTAGCAGTATGTGACTTGAAGTAATTCGGAGACACCGAGTGTTTGACTTTTTCTTCAATCCATGGACGCAGACACCTGTTCGTACATTGAAAACTTTTTGGGTAGTTTATTTTTCTTGAAAGTGTGTGTTGCGTTTGTGCCTTTTTGTCGGATTTTGTTGAATTGAATCCCCTGGAGATTGTCTTAACGATTCAGTATTTGTTTACCAACTTCAAGTTCATTTAGCGATCAGCAGGTCTGGAATGGTCATTTCTAACACAGATTATGGAAACAAAAAGAAAAATGGCAAGCCATGGTTCAGATTGTAGATGAATTTGGGATCATGAACATGCATCTATCCCTGGACTATTTCAATCCATTTTTTAGGTTTGGGCAAGATGGTGATATCTCTGACATCGTACTACCTCAAATGCCAATGCAAACTTACAGTGTCACAAGATTTGGAAGGTGTGCTTTATTCTTTTTGACTCAATGAACTCGTCAAATAATCGCTATTCACCCCTGGGTACAGTCAATAGAATTAATTGAGGTTCGACCATTTAAAAGTAAGTGACAACTGATAACAAAATGACTTACAGTGAACAAACTTTTCTGTAACGAAATAACACTCAGTTGAAGGGAAACATGTATCACCCAATCGTGTCTGACTTAAGCGTTATACGACCTCCATCACTCCTAATCTCAAAGATTCTATAAAGTTCACAAGAGAGATTTATCCGAAGGCATTAAAGTTCATTATAAAGCAGAAACCCACAGGGTCATTGTTGTAATCTACAGTGGGAAGGAAAGTCATTTGGGTGTTCCTGTTGAAATCAGTCCTAGTGTCTGTGTCCATGGTTGAGTGCACTTCCAAAACGAACACGTATTTCCCAAACCTCTTACGAAATGCCCACAAATTTACACAACAGTGCACCTTTCGGGGTACGGAAATGCTACAACCTTATGCAAGCGGTACATTCCGCGCTGAAACAAATCACCCTCTTAGAAGGTGCTTTGTGTCAGAAGCACTCCATTCCAAATCCCGTCAATTTACGCGCCCTTCATTTGTTACAACGCGTAAGCTGGTGTGATGTACAATTTGTGCCAAGGCAACAACACGTGAACATCAACTTTTAGACAACAAGATTTGGTGTAAACCCCAACAACTTCCACTGCGAAATCTTCCTTATACCAGCTAATGTGGCAGAATATTTTAGATACCCCAAAACGGAGTGACTTTCTAAGGTGGTTTCAGCCAAAAGTACTGTACGCTTAAAAGTATGAAAGATGCGTACAAAAAACGCACACGAAATTCGAAATTTTAATTAAAACCAATCTGAAATACTTACAATTCATTCGGTGATTTTATTTTGGAAAATGCTGATCTATACAGTAACTTACCCTGGTTTAGACTGTGGTTCCTTCCAAGAGAACAGTTAGTCGGCCGTAAGGATCTATCAAAACACTGCTAGCCATATGGCGCGATTGGAAGTAAGATCCCAGCGAATCAATTTTCTGTTTCATTAACGTAAACCACACTAGGACAAGGTAGTTCGGATTCAATTTCTGAGTGCAAGATTTTTCAATCATCTTGTGGTGTGACAGCGACATTAGTAGCCATTCAATAAAGCGGGGCAGCTACAAAGAATAATCCGCATATTTTTTGGATCTTCGTTCTGGAAGACGATACAAAGCAATGACCTCTGGGAATCTAAAATGAAGAGAAATTCATGTGGCCCAAAATTTGAATGACACGAAAGCAGATCGTTACTGGGAGCAAAAACTTTTGTAGATTGTCCGGTAGAGTACCTTTGCGAAACCCGGCACTTTGCTGTCAAAAACGAGTGCTGAGCCCGCCTTGGTCACGTGACACGAATCGATCTATCCAGTCACTCAACAGCCCTCTAGACTATCTTACAGCATCCATGCGACGTGGGTGGGCTGACAAACAATCTTTAATGCCTCCGCGTTTCTAACTCAGTAAACACTTTTAACCAGTCCTTCATTATTTACCCATGTTTTAACCATTAAATATGTACTGACCTGACAACGAGGTCCTAAGAACATTGTGTTCTGTTCTGTGTTCTTGATCATAACTCTGTTTAGCGGACTCGTATACTATTTCTCAAACGGCCGTCACACACTCTTGATGTAGTACTGTTTAGCTAAATGCGTACAACTGGAGGAAATGTGCACTGTCTTCAAGGCCCTAAGTCCTTGTCTATATTTTAGGCACGAACCGTGTAATAAGCTACAGTTGGTGACATCCACCGAATAGAGATCTCTGAAGAAGGGGCTGATTTGTTAACTAAGGTAGGACTTATTAATTCCTGACTTAGTGCGTGGCTGGCTTGTCCCGATGGTGGTAAGCGGAGGCATGAAATGCTGTTTGTCATAATAAGTTTGTGGGATTTTTCAAAACGAGTTGAATTAGACTTAGTCACGCCTTCAATTGTGAGTGTGGTGGCAAGAATATAAAAAATGAAAGATTCTGCAGGCTTCCCGAGAGGTTTTGTGAAATAATCTTTTGGAAGAATAATCGAATTTCAATCACGTTTATAAATAGACATTTTTCTCTGCAACAACTGACTCAAAAGTTCCATTGTTTTTGTTCCACCCGCTAGACAGAAATTCCGCGGTTTATTTATGGAAAAAGATTTCCTTAATCGATATCAACGCGTAACACCCTCGCAAGCGTCTTCCTATTTGAACAAAACTTATGACACTTCTCGTTACAGTTTTAATAGGCATGTTTTAGACCTAAAATCTTGATCTTTCTAAAGGAATTGCACAAGAAATGTTTTTTTGAAATGATTTTTGGGGGCTCATTTGTGGATGGTCATTTCAGTTTGCTTTCTTTTCAGGTGACTCTTGGAAGCAGTGTGAAATCATTTCCATCTGATTTTTTTACCTGTCCCTATGCTATTAGTAGCGGTTGCCGTGAGCCTGAAATACCATCTTATGGGGATAGCAGCCATTCTGTGTGTAGTCGAACGCATTAGGATGCACCATCAACGTACTACGTGCTGATGATGTCAACTCATTTGGGGACAAAACGTTTGTAACTGCACTTCCCGGCTCAGCGAACAGAACAATAAGCATTTAAATGATTTTTGTTTGCGACGGATAGTTTTCTCTCACAACAGCAATAATTTCTGATCAGAAACGTCAGAGTGCTCAATTTCAGTTGGCATTTCGAAGAAAGAAGCAACCTTCGCCTTCCATCCTACAGCACTATTGGAGATGTTTGGGAAGAGCTCGAAACTCTATCTCTTAAGGTATACTTGACAGAGGATAACACGCACATGCTCGTATGCTCATTCTTGCTGCTAGGGTTACTTAAAGACTTACGGTAAGGCAGATTTCTTACAATGTAATATGCGTGGACATTTTTACACGGTAAGTCTTTCCAGCTTACAGTGGGTGAGATTTTCTAGACCTAGTTAGCCTAATTCGTTTATCTGTTCATTCATGTTACCCGATTACATAAACACGTGAAATGTAAAAAATTTACGATGACTGTGCTTGCCAGTACTAGTTCTCATGCATGATGCTATCTTCTTAAATGAAGAGCGCCTTGCCGAACGACGAACAGAGTATTGAACAAAACCACAGTTGCCAAAATAATTTGTACTGATGGAATGTCCTGTAAATGAAGAAATCGTATTCTGTCGGTGAATGATGAGGAGGGAGGAATCAATAAGGACAAGTGCACAAAGGACAAAGGAACAGAATGACATCCTAACCAGTCGCAGCATAGTTATTTTCATACCAGGAGTACTGGAAATGTTCCTCTGTCCAACACAGAACAATGGGCGAGAGAGCCAGTCAGGTTTGAGGCCCATCTGTTCATGCTTTACAACACTAAATCTGCGTGACAGGTGGCTGAAACAACAACTAAGGTCACCGTGCATACACACGAGAACCAGAGATAACGCAAGTGCAATCCCGAGTGAGGTTTCACGAAGTCGTTAGCGAAGATTTCGGTGGCAACCTAACGTAAATGGTGAACAGCTCAAGTTTCAGGATGCCCAGGTCATAGTTAGTGAGTATAAATATGTCCAAAACGACAGATCAGAAATCCTGAAATTTTATATACCCCACGCTTAGATTTCCCCGATATGCGTGTTGTACTGTGCCGTGGCTGATGTACGACTTCCATCAACCAAACACACACAAAAGGCACCGGATGTACAACCTTCATCTGGGGTGAGTTCAATCCCTTCGATAACTGTGCTCTCCTAGAATGGCTCCAAATCTTTCCTGCCATTTCAGCGTGGAAATCGTTCCACCTTGTCACAACTTCCACGGTGTAGAGCTTCATTTGCCTTAGTGGAGCTTTTGGTGGGGATATTTTCTGAAACCCACTGCTCTGTCTAGTGAGAGGATGAAAGAGTTTTGTATTTTTAACAGTATCGTGATAATGGGATCTGTAGTAGTGAAAGCGTCGGATTTGTACTAGACTTCTTTATCGGCCACTTTGACAACGAACCAGTGCATCTATCTTGACTGTTTGTACTGTTGTACCTTTTACGTGCCTTTCAGTAGAAAAAACAAGCAGTGTAAATAGCTTGCGATGTGAGGCTAAATGTACCCGATGTGCACTAAACGGCTTGTCTGCGGCAAATTCAGTTAGAGTATCGTGAACGAGAGATTCGACTGATTCTTATTCGAGTATCTTATTAACACTGGTTTATTTTACAGAAGGTTGTTTAACTCCAACCATGCACAGTTTGATGTCCAAATGCGAAGTAGAAACTCTAAGAATACAACTGTCCGATGAGCACCACGTGAAAAAACCACTAGTGGGCTGCCAAGGTGTTTTTGTTGGCCCGTATAAGACTATAGTGGCATGGAGAAATATATTATGGTGAATTTAGTGTAACACACAAGTCACATGTTACAACCCTCAGGAACCATCATCCTGTCAGCGCTCTCTCTAGCGACGTTGCTATTTTAACGGTAGTTTGTTTGGATCTCAAGCTTTTGCACTGTAGGTGAGAGAAACAGGCGACTTTTGTGCATCAAATGTAGACCAGATTACACAACGCTCCTTCGTTTAAACCAGTGCTGAAAAGTGTCATGTAATCAAAGTTTCTTGATTCGGCTAAGAGGTACTTCCAGTGGTTACCCTGTTTTTTTCAAACAATAATGATCGGTGTCGTCCGTTTTTGACAGTCTATTGCAATGGCACAGTACAGTTATTTGGACGTTATTTTTTTACCAACACCTACCTGTCAATGGAAGGTAAAAATTCCCTCTTTGATGGAAAGAACAAAAAGGCCCCTTTCGCTGAAAATCTATTTTGTATGCTGATTTGGAAGTATGTTATCTAAATCATTCTGCCAGTCATAAAAAATTTCGAGTGATTCTAGCCAGCAACATACATTCATACTTTATAGTTGAACTATACACAAACAGCAGAACAAATGTGAATAGTATCTGTCCTAGGTGCTGGACAAATGGTCAGCTCCTTTTTTCAACATTTTGTTTATCACAACCTTCAGGAATCATTGGCGCATTTTCTCTAGTTGGCAGAACAAGGTAGCGTACCTCTATTTTTATTCAGTTATTTCGGGATTACCACATTTGTCCGTAAGATCATTTTCAATCGAAGATGGTGGCAGCCCGGAACTCTCTGACCTACTGGTCAGTTCCCAACACTTCGCCATAGGCCTGCAAGTCTACTGCTTTTGTGGTAAGTGTGATAATTCCAGTGAGAAATCATGACTGTGGATAATGTCAAATTGGTTTTTCCATGGTCAACAACCTCACAGTACAGCCTTGTCAATTTTTCATTTGGATTTTACACAGTTGACACAGCTGAAACAGAAGTAAACCGTATTCGAAATCCCAGATTTTGATTCCATGCTTGTTATGGTTTTCAGTGAGATGCGAATGAAGCTCACGATCAATGACGAAACTTCGTTTACTGATAAGGCGTGCTATAAGAAGCTGGAAGCATGTAAATGTTCACGTAATTTGTCAACCAGATGGGCAACAATGGCCCATTTTTAGCGGTACAATAGAGAAAAACTGGGAAGAAACATGGTGCCTTCTCGGTCTAATTCTCCTTAGCATTTAAATGCGTACTGATGTACGCATAAGCTACCAGACTATCATTCTACAAGAACTTTGTGGGGAGGGTATAATGGAGTAGGGCTCAACCAAATACCAGACAAATTTTATTGCGTATTATAGGCAGACACTGCAATTAAACTGTTCTAGTTGTACCAGGTTTTTACCTAAATCCACACAGAACATTTGGGCGGACGTTTCACTCCATAACAACCGTC
Source organism: Opisthorchis felineus (assembly GCA_004794785.1). NCBI lineage: Eukaryota > Metazoa > Platyhelminthes > Trematoda > Opisthorchiida > Opisthorchiidae > Opisthorchis > Opisthorchis felineus. The sequence continues at coordinate 1,361,307 of SJOL01006198.1, forward strand.
ATTCTATGTACTGTCTGCATTGTTTATCTTGGATGGTGATACCCAGTCACCTTCTATCCATGAATAGTAAGACAGGAGGACTTGAGAAGTGGTTCTGTATCTGCTGAAACGGTTTAAACGGTTGATTCACGGAATACATTAGGCATGTTCAACTGCATTTGTGTTCCTGAGCATATTTTAAATTCACTTAATATATTAGTAATGGAGTGGAAATTTACTGCGCGTTTCTATCTGGTTCAGAATCACTGATCCTCCCAAGCAAATGGTTGTGATCAAGTCGGGTTTTACAGAGAGTGAACAGGCTGTCACGTCGAAGGAAACACCGTTAAGGTCATAATTCGGAGCTCAAATACTGTTTCCCTGATGTCTGACTAGAAGGCGTGCTTTTCCTAAGTTAGTTGGGTTTCCCACCTGTGTGCCATGTGCCTAATCAACTACCGCTGTAACGCCATTGCCTCCTCTACCTTTCAGTGAAGCTCACATGGGTGGAACACTACAAGTGTTACGCTGGACGCATAATCGGCGAGCTGAACCACCTTTTCGTGGTGCCGACTGGGGAGCCTGGACGCCAGTCTGGGTGAGCTAAGAGTTCAGCAACTCCAGACGGGGCTAACCACTCTGTTTGGTTTCAATGTGCTGGTTACTTTCGACAATGTACACTACGAATCATCTGGCGCCTCCACACCAGTTCCTACCAGTACACAGGAGAGACTGGTGGGGCTCACGTGTGAGGAATGTGACAAGTGCTGCAAATCGAAAGCTGACTTGGTAGCCCACCATCGAGTTCACAACAATGAAAGTGTTGGTACGAACATGGTCGCCCAATTGGCCTGCGCTGATTGTTCCTGCCTTTTTCCGACGAAGATTGGCCTGAGTCAACATCGCCGGCACGTACACCCCACCCAGCATAATGCAGATAAGCTTGGCCGAGTGAAGTATTCCGGGGCCCGTTGGTCCCAACAAGAGTCACAATCGCTCTTGCGCCTGGCTAACAATTTATATCCGTCTTGTGGCACGCAAACCGCGCTGTTCGCGAGATTGGAGCAGTATTTTCCTGGTCGATCGGCTATCAGCATCAAAACCAGGTTACGGGTGCTTAACTGGCAAGCACAACAGGACGAATCATCATCTGGTGGCCCTGACCAAACTATCGGTCAAATAACGGCCTACTCGTCAGAAGCTGATGACTATAGCGTCTGGTTTAAACAAACCGTGGATTGCGCCGTGTCACTCTTGGAATCCCATGCTGACAGTTCGCTTGCTAGTGTTGACCTCCTGGCATTTGCCCGAGGGTTGCAGTCTGGCATCATGACACCGGAGCAAGTCCTGTCGCTTCTGGACCTCCACGCCTCCAGGACATTTCCACACATCTGGAAAACTGTATCCCGACGCCGTCGTCAGTTAGCCCATCGAATGCCGGTCAACCGAAAGCAGATCCGCCGAGCCAACTACGCCGCCATCCAGACCCTATACCACCAAAGACGGAAAGATGCAGCGTCTGCTGTGCTCGATGGGTCATGGAAGGATCTATACAAAGGTAACTGCGGCCTACCTCTGAACGCCGAGCAGTACTGGAAACAGGTGCTCTCAGCTCCAAAACACGTGGATAGCCGGCCAAGTCGCGTAGTAGTACCATCCGATTGGAGCTTGATCGAGCCAATTACAGGAGAGGAAGTCGGTCGTACGATCCGTTTAATGGGCAATTCGTCCCCAGGCCTGGACAAGCTCACGCCCAGGATGCTCCGCCGGTTCAATGCTAACGCGCTTGCTGGGTATTTCAACTTACTCTTATTATCTGGGGGTTGTCCCCCACATCTGTGTCGTGCCCGTATTACTCTAGTTCCGAAGGTCCCAAATCCGACTTCACCGGATCAACTGAGACCGATCTCCGTGTCATCCATTCTTGTCCGATGCTTTCATAAGGTGCTTGCTGATCGCTGGAGTCGTAGATTGCAACTGCCCTCACTCCAGTTTGCATTTCTACATCGAGACGGTTGTTTGGAAGCTACATCGCTGTTACATGCCCTGCTTCGTCACTCATCAGCGACTGCTTCTAACCTCAGCTTGGCGTTTGTTGATATCTCGAAAGCGTTTGATTCGGTTTCGCATGACACAATCGTCAGATCTGCCAAGGCGTTTGGAGCACCGTCACCTCTAGTTCGATACATCGCACAGTCCTATGAGAATGCTGTAGCAGTTTTCCCCAATTCCGAGGTTCACTGCCACATAGGTGTGAGGCAAGGAGATCCACTCTCCCCATTATTGTTCATCATGGCAATGGATGAGGTTCTTGGATTGTCGATGCCGCAACTGGGATATCAGTTCCATGACACCCTAGTAGATGGTTTTGCCTTCGCTGACGACTGGGTCGTGTGTGCAGAAAGTCAGGCTCGCCTTAAAGAGAAGCTTGAAGCTGCTGCGGTCGAGTTGGGAAGAGCTGGTATGAAGATAAACGCCCGAAAGACGAAAGCGATGGTGATTTGTGGGGACAGGAAACATCGGGCGACAGCAGTCTCAGTCGAACCATTTTGCTTCGCCGAGGAACTCATCACTCCTCTGGGTCCGACAGACACCGTAACATATTTGGGCATTCCCTTTACATTCAAGGGGAAAGGGGTCTTCAACCACCGACAGCATCTGCTCAAACTGCTCGATGAGGTGACGCGTGCCCCGTTGAAGCCGCATCAAAGAATGGAGATCACGAGGAACTACCTGATACCGAGGCTGACATATTCGCTCGTGCTCGGCCAAGTCCACCGAAACACGCTCAAAAGGTTGGACAACTACATCAGGCAATCTATTCGTGGCTGGCTACGTCTACCGAAGGACACCCCGATCAGCTACATCCACGCCGGTAAACAACATGGGGGACTTGGTATCCCAAGTCTGAGTGCAACAATCCCGATGCAGCGGAGAGCGCGTATGGAAAAGCTCTTTTCTACCCAGTGCCGAGTACTACGCAATGTAGTCAACGATTCCGCATTTGGCAAGATTGTTCGGGATCTCAGCCTTCCGATCCGAGTCCATGGTGCATGCGTAAACACCAAGGAAGAGCTGGTGGCTGCTTGGGGTGATAGTCTGCACAACAGCGTTGACGGTCGCGGTTTACGAGAGTTGGTCGCTTCACCCCTTTCGAATCGATGGCTTGTATTTCCAGAACGAGTGTTTCCTCGGATATTTATCCGCGGTATCCAGCTCCGATGCAACCTGCTCAGGACGAGAGTTAGAAGCGCTCGGCATGGTCATGGTGGCCAGACGATCTTATGTCGTGGAAACTGTGGCCAACCGGAGAGTTTGGTGCATATTTTGCAGTCCTGCTGGATCACGCATGATGCCAGATGTGCTCGTCATAATCGGGTTGCAAGGGAACTCGTCTCCGTCGCCTGGGATACACCGTCTTCGAGGAGTTGAGAGCACCTACTTCGACGTCTTTCATCAAGCCTGACCTAATCGCTGTCCGGGAGCGCCGAGCAAGTGTGATAGACGTCAGCATAGTCTCGGATGGGCGCGGAGTGACTGTGTGGAATGAGAAGAAGCAGAATTATGGTGCTGATGAATATTCCCTCACCATAATCTCAGCCCTACGTGCAACTGGTTGTGATGTCGACATTTTGGTCCACCAACCGTTGATCATCTCTTATCGAGGGATCTGCTTTCCCCGCCAAGGCTGTTACTGGACTGGGAATTCCTAAGGTCACAGTCAGTGACTTGTGTTTGCTTGCCATTGTGGGCTCCCTGCGTACTTATGATACATTTATGCGTGGTACATGGTGTTGAGTGCACATTCTTGCCATTGAATCTCACACCAGACCCCGTATGACGGACACTTTGTGCCTGATGTGCGAGTCTTGACTGTGCTAGCGCTTACCGCTCCTTGAAGAGCACTCAGCATTGTTTGTCCTTTCTTCGGCTGTTGATCTTTACACGCGTGTTTCCATACCATAATTCTTCATCTTATCTGACTGGAACTATTGGTGGTCTGACTTCGAAAGAGACGTTTCTCTCTTTTCTCTCATATTCTCCTGTAACCCTTTCACATTCATCGCTTGCATTTACTTTTTATGTCTGTGAACATGCTCTTCAAAAATAAACGCGCCGGTTACGGAAACAAAGCAGTGATATGTCACAACCTTTGTAAAAGCAAAGGCTCCGTAGTATGATTTGCTGCAGGCAGCAACTACCTAGTCCAGTACATATCGAACAAACAAAAGCTCGCCGTGTTATGAATACTGTAAGACACAGTAAGAGATTACGTAGATAGAACGTGAAAAAATACACTGATGTAAACATTTGAAAGAAGTGTTTTCTTAGGGCTAGGCTCCGCCGTTTTCGCGACACAGATGCTACAAAATAACAGAGTCATTGGATGCCAACCTATCGACCTTTTTTTAAGGAAATTCAGGAGGGACCTAGATTTTAGGAATAATCTGCTAGTTTAGACCAATTAATATTCAAATTCGAAAAAAAACAAAAGCTTTGTTTCCGAATTATAGTATCAGGATTTGCTAAGAATTTCTCCTACGACTGCTGAAATTTATGAGTCACCATATTCCAACTTCACTGGTATCTAGAGTATAAATTTATCGTTTCAATATTACCAAAGCATTAATATAGGCAGTTTTATGTGGTCCGTAAATTCTACATGTGAAGTTTGGGTTCCCATGGATGTAGAGTGATTTCGGTGCACTCTCAAATTGGTTCCGCTTTCGTACACAAAGTCATCAGGGAAAAGTGCAGACGGTTATTGCAGTTAGTGAAAGACTATTTGGACCAGTTCAAAAATTACAGTACAAAGCACTTTGCGCCTGCCTTTTACCGACTGCACTGCATGGCTTGAAGTTTGAGTGACAGTTTACGGAATGAATCAGTTACCAAGAACGAGGACAACGTGGGTCAGCCTATTCCTTCAGAACACATTATGTGGGTCAGTGTTGTGTCACTGTTAGTTGACGACGCTGAAACTAAACGTGGTAGTCTTGCACCGGGACATATTACTGATGCTAGTTGTGTGTAGAACTGTCTTTTACTAGCATTAAGAGTCAAGTTCATAGCTACCCAGTCGTTTTGTTAACTTGTCTATTTACTCGATTGCACTCCGGCGCTGGCACCTAACGTTTAAATTACAACATAATAGTTTAGGAACATGTTTGGCTACGTCTTTTCTAAAAGTCCGTACAAACGAGTGCCTCGTTGCTGTGTTTAGCCCAATCTATACTGTTTGTTCGTATCTGATGATATGGAAGTCAGCGTCTGACAGCCTTATGTTTATATCTGGTTCCGTCGCCTGGTTGACGGCAGCCGCTCAGTTGTGGAGTGGATCGGAACACATCGCGTAGTGGATTGAGTTAATCCCGTACGCTCAAGTCCTTTGCAAAACAGGCTCCGCAGAGTAAAATAAGAGAAGTAATGACAAATCTCACTAGATCTTACTAGGTCACTTGTATCTCCTTTTGTCCGTAGTACTTAAAGAAGACATGAACAGAAGGACATTCTCCAAAACAACTTTGTACACTAATACGGCCACTAACTTTGTTTCATTTAAAAATGCTTAAATCACTGATCACTGATCATTAAAGGATGCCAGAAAATGTTGTCTTGTTGCTTTCTTAGCATTCCTCCAAAAGTCGAACCTATATAATTTGCTTGTTTTAAGTATGAGCAACAGGAGCGTTCCTACGGTGATTTGGAAATTTGGGAATGAAACTTGCATTATGTGGGGAAACGCGTGGCACCCTGGTTGCAAATTGTGACACAAAAGTATGGGACGACGATGGGAACGACGATGGGAACGTCGACGTTAGGTCACCACAGGGATTTTGCCGGTGGCGAACAACAACGGAAGTGAAATATGCTTTCACATAAAATGTGCCTGCTGAAGAAGAATCCTTTGGGCAACCGAGTTCATCCTCACTTACACAAAAGAATGGTAGCAGTGAATACATAAGTCCACAAAATGAAGTGAATTCTTTGGGGCTTGCTGGAGAAATGTTCAACAGAACGTGCCATTTTCAAGGCCATTCACAAAGAGCAGCTGCTTAGAGACTTTAATACAAACTACAAACTACCACATGCGTAACCTTCTGATGAGAGTGGCGCCTGCTTACAGAGTTCGAAACGCTAGTAAGGGAACCCCAATTCAGTTGCAAAAGCCAAAATATTTTGGTACGCGGGTTTGATTTTTATTGCACAGGGTCTTAGTCACCAGTTTCCGCTGCAGACCCATGGTGCCTATCCCCAGTCCATTATTTCAGATTTACCACGCCCACATGTTTGGTAGCTCCAGCTGGGTTCATAGCAGTCTGATAATGAAGTGTTCCGAAAGGAAAAAAACACAGTCTCGTTATCGCTAATTGATCAGTATGAAAGAATTAAAAGACAACCGTTTAATGTCTCAATATTGGAATCACCCTTATGTATTTCGTTTGGTCACGACAAGTGCGATAAAAATGAAACATCCAACCGAGGGGTTTTCCCTGCCCCCTACAAACTTTACCAGCCGCAACTCAAGCCGTATGGCTTATTATAGTTTTCATCATTACTGAATATAAAAGTCCCCTCTTGTGATTCTACAATAAATGCCCCTCTTCTGCCCTGACTCCATGCCACATATTCACTTGCTTTTATGCTTGTTTCAAACACGGGCAATATCAGAGTGCTTTTCTGGGAAAGCATAACCCTCAATTGTCATTTGATGACTATGCTTTAAAATCGAGATACTTGTTGTTTGCAATTCGTAACGCTCAGTAATTTGCTTTTTGCGCTGCTTTATGGGTTGTTACCTATCCTCAAAATTTCTTGGTAGCATGTTTAAAAAGTTTCGTTAGGAATATTTCTATCAGTACATATGGTCACGCAAATTCATATTCATTCGGGCGAACACAAATGAGCCAAAGCTTACGAAGACTCACATGCTACTCTTCAGCTAATTCAAATCAATTAAATTGTTTCTGATATCAAGAACGTAACTATATTTTATACATTAATCTCATTCGGGCATGCGACATTCGCGAACCCGAACTGCCAGTGGTTAAGTCCGATTGAGTTACCTATGTACTGGGAAAGTCAAGATTAAATATCGCCTTGGGCGTTGTGGGGTTATTATAACGTCCCGCACTCTTTACGTACGTCAGATTTCCTTTCAAGGGTTAGCTTTGTTCTCAATAATAATTAATTACAACATCGCTGAACGGCGTCTTACTTGAGAAGTATTGGAGATTGAAATACTCACTGTTAATATGGAGCGGAGAAGATGAGGAATGATATGTGATCTAAGTGGATTTCGACTTGCTTTAGGTAGTAATATGTTACAAAATAAAGACCAACCATGGACTGATGTAATTACAATTCTTGGAGGTCAAGCTTTTGGGATGTTGAAATAAGTAATCTGGTTACACGCAGCATGAACCAAAAGACTTAACATTTTACAATATAATCGTTTGGATTAGGGTTGGACCGGACGATATCTTCATCTTACCTAGCTTTCAGACCACTAATGGCTCCAGTAGATATCAACTGTTAATGCGCTAGGCAGAGCAGTGACATATCATCTTTGAAGGTGAGGAGAACAAGCGTTCTCCATAGTTCAGTCGGAAGAGCATACATTCGGCAAAAGGGAGGTTAGTGGTTCGTGTTATTCTCCGGGCTCTTGTTTTCATTCATGTCACGTTAACTTGCAATTCTCATTTCAAGATACATCCAGTCTTCTTCTTAGTTCTAACTTCTTGGGCTAGCCGTGGCAGCCAAACCACTGGTGTCACCTAATGTTGGTAATTATTAATATTCGGCTGGAAGCTTACCTGGACAAAACTCGCGCATATACAATATTACATGAGGGCAATGGTCATTCGTTGAATGTAAGTGAAACTTCGGGATTTGAAATTAATTTAGTTTGCACACGTTGTCTATAGGAAAGTGAATGATGAAAATTAATATGGGGAAAACCTGGGTACAGGATATCTGAGCAGAGACCTCCTGAACACTTGCGGTATCTCCCGAATGTTTATCAACGTTTGTCTTCGTTTTGTCACAGTCGAATGAACACGCTTCACAGGTTAAGCTTCTAACTGTAGCTCCGTATTGAGATTTAGACCCGTAAAACCTTAGGGTAAAATCTATCCAAATCGGTTCAGAATAATATATTGAATTATTTGGAAAAAGGATCAATGGTACTTTTAGAATGCTCTGCATTTCTCTACCCAGCGACTGAACAACCAGTTTTTTTCGGCAGTCGTTTACTGCCTAAATCTGATAACAACGCTAATGTGATATTGGTGCACTTCAGGGTGGAAGATCTATCTTATGTTTTCGTACTATGAATCATAACTACTCAACTTTACTTGTGAGTAGTAGTGGGCAATATTTATCATCCCTGTTTTAAACAACTCTGTTGTAGGGAATATGCCTTACCAGGATAATTCACTGTCAGCTTGTGGCACAAAATAGACTTGGCGTGCTTCTCTAACCTTAACCGGCCGTCTGAATGGTTCGTTTGCCCGCAGACGAAAAGTAATTGTCAATAAACCTACCAGAGTTAGAAAAAAATACCTCTTTATGTAAACCACAATTCCGTTAGCTATGGAGAACAGAAACCTAATTACACATGCTAAAGATATCCCAAGCGAACTGCTTTTAGTTTAACAATAACAGACTAGAAGGTGGGAACCACAGTGAAATTTTAATTTTCATCTGTTACTGATTACTGAATACTGTACATCAAAATATAATTTTTTGAACTTAATATTAAATGTTTGAATTGTGCTAAGAGGCTGAGAGACCTCACGTCCACCAGACAGGTGCGCGAACGACCGAGTCAGTTGAAAATGATGTTTGTTTTCCAAGTTTATTGTACCTTGTTTCCGGTGGCAGCATTTCAAACTGGGCTGCGCTCTCTGCGACCAAAAACCATAAATTCGACGAACCAATAAGTACGCAGGGAGTTTTTCAGAGCCTACTCGTACTACTCGGTTTAAAGTACTTCTTTCTCTTCAGAAGTTGTACACCACAGTGGAAAAGCCTATAGCTCTGTCAGCTTCTTCATCAGTTGTAATCCATTATGGTCAGCATAAAGAGGGGTCTCAATCTTGACTTGGACCATGCTGTTGTTATGCGATGTGAATGAATAGGACAAATGATGGCTCCATCCCTATGCCAAATTTCGGGGCTTGCATAGAGACATGTGGATTGGCTGGACAATAATCAAAGTCACGGAAATCATGTGAGACCACGAAACTATCCGCAAGTCAACCGCCCTAGGCATAACACTTGATCAATGCACTTATACAGTGTACACATGGCTAGGTTTGGTGCATGGCTAAGGTAAAACTTGAGAGAAGTAATTGCTTGACGCTTAACTCGCATGCCGGTATCCGTAGTTTTCCATCCTTTTTCGGATTGGTTCATTCCGCCAAGTGTGGGCAACCGGTGCCTAGGCCACGGTGGCACACAATTACAGGTGTGGTCATATGTTTGCGCGCGCACGCTCGTGCACGCAGACATGTGTGAAGCGCCTGACGCCAGGATGGGAATGCGGTTATGCCCCGAATGTCCGATTTTGTCACCCGGCCTTCATCCAGTGACTTCGATCACTTGGCTGATCAGCTGAGTGCACTACACATTAACCTTCACAGGCGCAATTAAAAAAGGAAAACAGTTTGTGGTTCCGATTTGTGGTTTCGAATTTTGCGCATCATGGTTGAGTTCGAGCTTCGCTTGATGCGACTGGGATATTTTCAACCTTGGGGATTTCATTTACGAGGTGGTTTATCTAGACCGCTAGTCGTTGATAAGGTGAGTCTTGAAAATTTTCTATCTATTTTGCTTTGGAACTTGTTTGTAGCCAACCTATGATATCACACCAGTGCTCACATTCACGACTATGACTAAAAATGAGGTTTAAAATGAAGAGCGTAACCAGAGTGGCTTCTCAAATTAAGCTCCAATTTTCATGGCATTTTGTCAGCCTTTGCAAAATCGGGTGATCACAAACTTTCCGTCGCTTACATTGGCTCATTACACTATAATTACCCAGTATATTTCCCCCATCAAATAAAGTTGGCAGCAATTTGACTTAGACTGACTCCTTGATGTCGTTTTTACTGCCGTGAATGTAATTGCCTCGTTAGCAGTAATGCTCAATAAAGCTGCGTGCACCTGGTTTTTTGAAATTCATTGGCCATTTCAAGGAGACTGGAACCAAAATACACAGATCTGGGTCTTGATTTTATATTCGTCCGCAGAGTTGTAAACCAAGGTGTAGAAACGAGAACTGATACGCAGCTACCGGTCCGCAAGATGAAGTAAATATGAATTGGGAAGATTCCAGTTGTTCATCCGAAAGGTTGGCATTGATTTTTGCAGTGATTGTGTGCAACTACACTCGAACAGCAACAAGAATAAATACAGGTGTGCCTGTTGGACTCGTCCGCTATTATGAACGTCTATCTGATCAACATCTGACAGATTTGGCAGTCGAGTCACTCATTTCAATATTAAATGAATCGAATGCTTCTAGACCATTTGTAGTTAAATTTGCGATTGGAAGAAACTCAGTATAAAGTGAATTTGTTAGTTTCAACTCCGAACAAAAATTCAGACGGATGTTAATCCGGCTTTTTGATGGGCGTCCCTGTTAAGCTTTTGGTTGGTATACTTAGGGTACTGCAACACACGTTTTGACAACGAGAAATAAGGAATTTAGATGCCAGGTTATGCTTGCGAGGCTGAGTCATGCATCGACCGCTGATTTTTCAGGTTCTAGTTTGAATCTGGGAGATCGCTCTTTGCATAGGAAAGGCGTGAATAGCCAGTAGTTGAAAACTATATCTTCCAGCCAATAGTGGGTAATAAGCAGTGCGATTAACAGTCGCTTAGACTGAAGATGGTTCTTTAGAAAGACGAAAAGGCAACACAAGGTTTCTACGCGTTTTGGCAGAGCTTATCTTCACTTATAGGAAGTAATCTTGGTCAAACCCTCGAGGTATTCTCAAGCTTGTCTGTAGAAGGTAGCATTTACAACGTCTCAGTGCGCTACATACTGCCATCCGGATTAGAAAGCCCCAAGCGGAGAAGGGTAAGCAGTTTGCGCTGTGTTGAGGTTGTTTTTGAGGTACTTTAAGTCCCTGTTGTGAAAAACACGCTAAATAAATGAGCTTATTACACGCTCTAGATTGCGCTGACTTATCAGTGTGCTTTGCTTGTCGACAGACCGATCAGCTCGACGCCCCTTTTAATTCAGTCGTGTGATGAGCGAAGGCATGCCAAAGAAGGTAAAGCAAAGAAGCATGGAGGTCATAGTCAGTAAACTCATTTGTAGTGGAAACTGACTTCTTTGTGGGAGGGTATTCGTGGGTCGGGGACAGCAATGGTTAGCGATACTGACAGATATGAGCAGGCCACGCAACCCATGATTTTGCGGAGTCAAGCCGGTATCTTCAATGTTTAGCTATCCCCACAACCTTACCCCACACTCACAACAAAATTTATTTCTCTATCACTAACGCTAAAAAGAGATACCAGCCATCTATTCCAATTCATTTGCAAGTTATTTGTTTCTGATACTTTTACGAACGGTACAGATGTTCGCGACAAGTTTCCCTTAGACAGCTCAATCGTAAATGAAACTGTAGTAGACAGAGCCAGCGCACAAGAAGGATGTGGTTTGGGATTACTGCTGATGCCGATAAAGATGACAACGATAGTGATATAGTTGTTGATGATAACGGTGATGCTGGTGATGAAGATGATGACGATAGTGAGGATGAGGTAACCTGGCAGAATCCCAGCACTTGTTCTTTGCCCACGTTTGGGGATAGCTTGGATTGTAGCAGCGGATCGGATTCGATTTAAACTTGAATTTCAGCTGACGTAAAACCCTGTTATTACGGTCAAACACCAATCTTGTGACAAAATAAATATAGGTGTTTTGGTGGACGAATTTTCATGCCGCTGTCTTGTTGTATTTTCTGAAGACTAAAGTCAATCCTGTCCCAATCAATACCTAAAACGTTTATACAGATCACACAATAAACGCACAACGATTGCTCTATTTCAAGCATACAGAGTCAGAAAATTCGTAATCCTTGACTTTGAACAAATCTCGTGGATCATTAATACATAAGTAAGCATAAAAGGTACTAGCTGAGGTTTTTATTCCTCATCATTGCTCGTGTGTCCTAACGGATTTCAAAGGTTGTCATTAATCACCCTGCAAAAAAAAACGTCTCTCTGGTAACGTGCAGTTCAAACTGGGATAGGTAGCAACTTACCTATGATCAAAACTACCGTCTGTCAAGCACCACTCTTCCGTACTTTTTCAAAAGTTCTCGTTTGCTACAAACAGCCGAAGAGGACCAGACTGTTTGGCCATCGCGACTCACGTGACTTTCTAGTGCTAAGGATAGTACATAAAAAACATTCTTTAGTATGGGTGGACGGGTCGTATCCTGTCCAGCAGGTTTGTTTTAACTTCATCGGGGAATGTAGCCGCAAGTTTTGGTTTCACTCCAAGCCAAGGTTTTTACATGCACATACTGACTACTGAACAGCCTTGCAATATGTGGTCCACGTGACCTCTGTTGTGCTGGGTTAAAGCTTCTGTTGTTAGTTTTATCCAGAATGTTTCGATGGATTCTGGTAGATATAGGTACTTTTAAGTTTTTATAGGATTGCATTTCCCACTGTTGTTTTCTGTTCAAATCAGGAGTTCTTTCACAAAGTTCATCGTAGGTCCTCAGTAACGAAGCCCTTGCTGTGAATGCCGGTGCCAAGATGATTAGGATACGGAATTCATTTCCCAAAACACGAAGTATGCCTCATCACCTGAATTTCGTTGTGACTAGTTCACAGGTGTTGAAGGCTTCTGTTCAACGAAGGTAAACCTTAGTCTGGCTGATACCACCAACGTTATAACTTACCACTAAACCTGAGACCCATAGAAACACTTCATGGAAATCGTCGACATTAAATTACTTTAGGATAGGTTAACATTTGGACACTGCCACAACTGTTCACATCGGCCCTTGCCGTACTGGAGTGATGTTATAATGCTATTTCTTCAGGCTTTGTACACACTTCGAGGTGGAGCATCCTGTACACAAAGCAACATCATGAAGTACATACTTGACAACAACATCCCTAGAGTGCATAGAAAGCCTTTTTTATTCGCCTTTTACTTGTGAATTCAGCCTACCTTTTTTCAGCTTCGTGATAGATATCTTAAAAACACCTATGTCTTTCACTTTATAACATTCAAAACACTACAAACGGCTCCTTCGTCTTTAGTCATCACTTTTCCTTAGCACCACTTTTAAAACTAGGCTCTGCATGGGAGTATTAAGTTCACTTGGGGCAGTGTGTAATTTTTTGAGGGTGTTTAAGTCATACCCATGTAAACAGCGAACTCTGATACTGACCTGCTTCTTTCACTCTCCATAAACGTCACTAATTCGTGTGCTGTATCGTAGTCTTTTACTGCATATGCAGCTCAGTCTGCTATCTTTATCAGCTTATTCAGGGATGGTCTGAATGTCCGATTAAGCATGACATACACTACGGTCGTTGCCTTTAGAATGCAAAAGCACGGTAGAAAAAAAGCGACATATTGCACTTCACAATGGAATGCACGGAAATAGGTGATAAGTGGGACGGACAACAGCTGCTTTCTGGAGTTTTCAAGGAATGAAGGTATAACGAGGGATATGGTGTGAAAAAGACTGTTCCGGCCAAGACAAAAGTGAAAATACAGCGGTGTAATCCGTGATGAGACCAAAAATTAGAGGTATTGCAACAGCTGATATGTCGACGTGTGGCGTTCAAGCTGTATGGTGGTGGGAGATTTGGTGTTGTCCAAATGTCCGCCTGAAATGGCTGCTGCGATGGAGGAACGGAGTTGTCCGTTCGATAGTTCAGATTATTGGCTGCTGAGTATTTTTCGTTATTTTAAGGACTATTGATCAATGGGGATGCTCACAGTTGCCCATCAGATAGGACCTTTGTCGTGTTTTCACGATTTGTTTGTATGTTGTTGATCTTAAGGATGGATGTTCATGCTGTCTAATCAAATTAAGAGTAAATTGTAGTTAGCTGAAAGTCACTCTTGTTCACTCATTGTCACACTATATGGGGGTGGCCGAATAAAAAAATTCGGAATAATCCATCAGTGGCATGAATAACTACCCAGTGGCCGAGTACTCATGCGTCAAACAAAGGAACATATTTAGGGAAAATTTCGGGTCAAGGCGAAACACTCGGACCCAAATTCAGTACATTTATAGCCTTTCAAGGCATTTTGCGTACCCTACAGCTTAGTATCAGATTGAAAGATGATGATTCCGGTCATGCTCCAAATGTGGCTTGTTCGGAGAGGCAATGATTAAACGGATGCCTTTTTATTCTAATTGCTCATACAATTATGGAACTATGTGTGATTACGCAAGAGGATGTCATATATAACTGGAACAAATATTGCACCACAGAATAAGCAAACACAGTTTTCGAAATGCAGCATATAACGTGTGCAAGGACATGCTTAGGGATCCGAAGCCAGAAACCCAGACGTGAGAGCGCTAGACAATCTAATATTTAGATAGCTCCCAATAACTGCAGTCATTGTGCTGGGCTGACGGGCTGGCTTGTGGCACCCACCCAAGCTACTGGAACCCTACACATACTGGGTAGTGCAGCAGTCAGTCTGCGACAAAGCAGATGCGCACCACACCGAGCACCCGTTACCGGGTATAAAGCCGACGGAGTAAAACCGGAGAGTAAACAGGGCGAAGCAGTTCTAAAGTGACCACCACACCCAACTAATGTCCTGTGATTTTCAGGTCAAATGAGTGCAGGTGACCAGTTGAAACCTACTTGAAGGTGATCCAATGGCCCGCATTACTCCTGAGACGTATCATAGACATGTATTCCAACGTACTGTTAGGTACTGTATAGGTGGATCTACACAACGATCGTCAAAGAAAGTTACATCAAGGACAGATGTAGGCTTAGCACTGCGAAATGGCCGGGGAAGTAATGCGGTACATTTTCAGATATACACATACATAGGTTTATTATTATGTAACAGACTATGATGATGCCTATGAAATAAGTTTGGGATGGGGATCAACACAGAGGATAACCTGGTAACACAAGTCGGACGTGAACCACTCCAGCCTCCATAGACTTAGGTTAGGGTGTTCACCCGAGCGACAGTGACGGTTGCTTATCACCGCGGAATATTAAAACATACCCCTACAAGTATTTCACTTTTTTGATATTTTTCTTGCCTGGCTAGTTAGCGTAAGATGTTTGCAATTAGCGAAAGAATGGGATCAAGTTGTCCTTGTGCAGATTCATTAAGTTAGTGCACGGACCGGTGTGAATTTATTTTGGCTTAAGTGATAAATTTTCCGAAGTATTGACAGACGCTGCAAGAACACTGACCATTTACTGAGCATGTGCAAGTGCGCAACGTTTTGTGTGCTGTTCTAACCAAAAATCTCTTCAAAAGGCAAGCACCCAGTGTCGGGAGTACATTTAGGCGTTTCAGGAAGAAGTTTCCCTCGTAGGTATTTTTCCGAATCGTAGTGTGCTGTTGGGGTAATGATCCTCGAAGATTGAGGATTCTCACTTTAGTTCAACGTTTATAAGCAAGAAACCATCGGGATTCAAGAATTATTGTCCCAAAACATGCAATGCTGATTGGTATTCTTCGATTATGGTTGTGAGTTTTGGCTGAATCCGCTAGCTGACTAAATCATTCGCTTCTGCTACCATTCTATAACTGTTCCGACGAAGTCCTAAGAAGCCTGCATAGAGTTTTACAAGTGACCTGTTTTATGGACGACATCCCCCTTACGATCGAGGAACACGATTTAAACCATTGTTTACCACGCAGAACAGATCTGCATTCCGTAAAACAACCACTACGGCTAAGCGTCTCATTTTTACCCATCTCATTTACCCAAACAAAAGCACGTTGAACAACCTAGATGTTGGGGACGTCATTTAAAAATGCTGCAAATTGAAGGATCGAAAATGCGCCATCTGGAATTATAACGGCGTGATGGCGCATGGGTCGCCGCGTGAGCAGTCAAGCTTTGTGCCTTGAAATGCTTCCTTTCGGGGTGAGAATTTTAAGGAACGTTTAACTAGAGGACTTAGTATTTTGGTCAGAACCGGCGATAGAATCAGATAATAGCCTTCCTAATTCACCATAAACCAGTGGAAGTAGTTACAACAAAGAAGCGTGGAAATAGAGACTTTGAAATAACAGCGAAGTACAGGAAAACTGGAGTGGAGCAATGTAATAATAACAATAATAACAGTATAAAACGAGGATATGTTTTGAAAATACCAGAGTAATCGTTTGTGCCTTTTGTCAAGAAGTGCATCACCACCTAACTCAGTAATTGTACAGTAGCGAATGAAAGACCCAAAACAGTCGAACTTTTCTACTTAACGGACGGAATACCTCAATTAAAATAAACAGTTTTGTGCACAATAACGTGTCCACCCCCGGGGGGTTGACGAACCTGTATTCATTAGGAATATTGTTTCTCGAGGAAAATGTTCTGACAGAACGCAAAAGACCAAACAGATCAATAGTGAAACGGATTGCTGACGAGGGACGATGCATCCATCATTACAAGCTGTGGTACTTTGGCCTTCTGCCACTAGTGCCGAGTTATCGTCCTCCGAGAATTACGTTGCATTTCTTGCCGAGTTCAGCGTCGTGCCAACCAAGAATTAGGCAAAACGTGTCAGGCTGGAATGGACATTGTCCAGAATTCTGATACTGTCGGTTTTGTCCATCTTTCAGGGCTGGTTCGGTTGATACTTCCCGCCCCAGGCTTCAGCGATTGCAAGATATGTTCGCTGCCAGATTTCATTGTTGTTTGTGTTACTAGTTGCCGTCCAGATCACCTGAGTGAATATTTGAGGCCGCTTGTATCCTGGGTTTTCTGATAGGCTGGCGTCTGATCATTTCTTATTTCTGCTTTTTACTTCAATTCGTTACATAAGTTTAAACGACCAATCAGTATGAATTTGGGACAATTAGGCACCAGCGTTCACACACTGGCTTTGCTGTCAGTGAGGCTGGCGTTGATGTAGCTGCTGAAGTTACTGACTATACGCTATGATTCCCCCATACAAAGTACCCGGAAACTACATACTCTCATTGTTCATCGGTTTCACACAAAAGGTACTTGTTTGAAATAGACAAACCTCATACAAGAGCCACCACTCTCCAGTCTGCCTGATAGGGGACAGAAATATCCTTGAATCAGAGTCGGTGTCTAAGTGTAATATTTCCGTTTTCTTCATGCCTCTTATCGAGTTTACCAATCCGCCTTCCATCTTTGATTCCACCGAGACGAAAATTAATTGAGCAGAACCGATTTCGACACAAAATTTTTGTTCACCTTAGCTTATGCTAAGTTAAAAAGCACTTACACACCGAAACCCAAATGAACCATCAACAGTAAGCACTATGACCTTCAGGTAATGCCTTACTCACAAAGTTGCTGAAAACTATTTGACAACACACTACCAGCTTCACCTATCCTAGAATAATCGGATAGGCATGATTCCATAACTCCTGAGGTGAGAGTCAACTACTGTTTATTAGATCCTTCAACTGAATGTTTCAGTAGCCAGGATATCCGAGGTATCGTGGTATATTTTCTTGACAGAGTACTGCTCAAAAGGTTTCTAGAAACTCTTGGGCAGCCTGCAGCTTATTCCACCCTTAATAAGGCTTATCAGCAAGGCAAAGTTTTTGGGCTCCCATGGACCTTATGGTGTCTTTCATAATCAAGTCTTACGCATCTGGCGAAATACACATCCTTCGCAAAGTAAGTTGGTGTTAACATGAGAGTAGTACCCTAAGTCGACGAAATATACTGGAAAACCTCGAAAATCTTGCCAACTAAAACATTGGCCGGCGTTTTTGCAGCCCATCCAGTTAAAGCATATAAAAAAGGGGGAGATTCTTTTGAGCCTCTCGTTAGCACCGGTGTAATTTGCAAACAAGTGCATTTCACGAAAATCATCATGATCTGTCCAAACATCTGAACATGAGGCAGCTCATTAAATTAAGTTCGGATGTAAGACGCTTAAGCAGTAAATTTGAAGCACTCTGTCCCAAGGGGAAACCTCAGCCAAGTCTGCATTCATACTGCGGTCGCCCGTCTCTTATTTTTTCACCCACGCTAATTGCATGATTCCGCACTGGATCCGTTTTGCTGTGCCTTTTCGGATAAAGGTTACTATAAAAGAACAGATAGCTGTTTCCACCAATGTAAATCAAACAGTTGCGCCTGTAAATCTAGGTTAAGGCTAGGTTGAAGCTGCATACCAGGTAGTCACGTGATTCCTGAGAAGAGACAAGTTTTCAGGTAGAAGTGACCTAATGAACTGCGGCTATTATGATTGGATTAGTAACAACTGATTATTTAGCCTTCGGATCCTAAGGTAACCAATGAATAGTGCCCAACTGAATGAAAATGGCTATGAAGTTACTTGGTGCTTGAGTGCGGATAGCCTTTCCTCTGAAGCGGAAGATTTTTAAGGTATGCAGTTTGTTCGACGTAACGGTGGAATTTTCTGAATTTGCAGGGCTCCTCAAATTGCTATTTTACGGTGAATAAGGAGGTCAGTCATGACCCCTATTAGTCACTGACGGAACAGACCCCTACGTTAAACAACCCCTAACAAGAGCATGAGGTTTTTATAGCTGAATTGCCTATTCCACTTAGGCTACAAAGAGGGATTTTCATTTTCTCAAAGAATGGCTATTTATAAAGGCCAGCTTCATCCAAGGAATGAAATTTCCCCACATAGGTTATTAGACCACAACATGTTAATGAACGGATTATTGGCCTAAAAAGTTCGTAGAACCGTGGGCTTTTGAATTCTCTTTATCATAGTAGCAATTTTTATTGAAATTGCAGCAAAAAAACAAAGCTGACGATCAAGGTGACCAAACATCTGATTTGCAGAATACTCTTATTTACCCACTAATTTGGTTTTGGACTTCAATTTTTTCTCCCGATCGAAGGTGGGTTCGAACCACAGAATTTCCACCAGTAGCTAACGCTCGAGCCATTGATCTATTAGGAGCTCTCCCTTTCACAGCTCGCTGCAAACTTATCCGTTTCATGCAGCTTAATACTGGGAGATGTCGGCTGATTACGTGATTCGGACTAATGTAGATGCTGACGCCTTTTTCACAAATACTGTCAGAATGTGGTACGAACTTGTTAGGACTGTGAAAGTGTATGTTATACTCCCAATGCTCTAAGTATGTTGGTATACTGGAAAACGTGTATTCGTCTGTCACGGTTAAATAAGTTTGGTTCTGATGTTCCCCATCTTCACCTCGAGAATATTGTTTTATCTCAAGCCGTCAGCAATCTGCGGCTTAACTTTTCATTTATTAGCAACACATGTTGTGCACGTGACCTAGGTTGAAGAACACGAATGCCAATGTGAAGTCAAGAGATTTCAATCATATTTGCGTTGGTAGATGCAGTCATGTGCTGGTGTGGGGCAACCGAAACGCTAAAGCAGAGCATAAGTCCTAATTACCACAAGTTGTGAGCGGAGAAGGAGAAGTGAGCAAGTATACCGGCGCTAGTATTTGGAGATTTTCGGATAACGGGACTAGATGTTTTTCATTTTAATCGACTGATAAATATTTGGCATTTAGCTACAAGAAACTTTTGGCAGACAATCATTCGGTACTATTACCCTGCAACAAAAAAATTGGGATGAAAGCAAGTAATGAGCGCTTGGTTGGTCAAATCAACTTGGAGGATGCACGATTCGAACAGGTTTCAAAAAGGACTCTGGAAAGGCAATTGCTGATATTTGTTGTTTCAGAATCTACAATTCAATGGGTGATATTTCGCTGCTTTTGTATGCAAACGGTTCAGCTGCTTTTTTATCGGGTATGAACATTTCCCCCTTTGGGTTGCCGAAGTTGACCTTCGTGAGTGGGAACATATATGCTCCCTACCCCAGGCTGAAATACGGTCCTCCTCTTGAGTTTCAAAGGCAAGCTTATTAGGGAATCCGGAACGTGGTAAAAACCACTGGAGCACAATCATTCCCTGAGGTAGAGGGCACTTCCATAATAATGGGTGGCTATCCTGGCTATCCACATACGCCAAGGATTAATCAGACAGCCGCGAAGAAATCGATTATCCTTTTGGATGCCAAACTACTCTAACTGATATGAGCGATTCAAAGATGTGATGGAAAACATAACCATTTAAGGTTCTCGACTCTCAATCGCATAACGGTCTGATTAGAACAGAAGGAATGAAGCACCTCCGGAAATTCGCAGTGCGGTAAGCTTCTACGAAATTCTACAAACATGAAAGCCGATACGAATAGGAAGACTGTAGAGATGGGAAATGAAGCGGTACTCACCGATCCTATTGTAGTCAGTGGCTGCCTTGTGAGTTTCAGATGCTGTTACAACGTCTGTGGCAAACTTTTACGGGTGAAGCAAAGGGCGTATTCTCTGATACAGTGAGTTGCTCAAAAGGAAAACTAAAATTCATGCGAGTCGATCTCTCATCTGGTATCGTGTATTTTATGGATAAAACCTATCCTTTTTTCACCGACAATAGAAATTAGCCTTGCATTGAAGGTCCGGGGACATTTTCAACACAGAATTCCAAGACAGTCAAACTTATGAAGGGACCATGACCATATGACTTAGAACTGTCATTGGATTTAACGTTTAATATGAAGCGTTTAGATTTTCTTTAAAAAGGAAATATTGCTGCTCGGTTAATTCACATTACTGATCTAATTCCTCATATTTTTAGTACTTTTTGCCCAAGCTCAGGACAAATGTAGTTACTTTCATTGGGTTTACTCACTTATATCCGAATGGCTAACGAAAATAGCCCCCTCAGTGGATGTCCCTCATAAGAGTTTTATTGTATCCTCTGGAAAAGGTCATGAATTCAAATCAAACTGAAGTGGAATGAGGTTAGAGCGTAAGAGGAAGCAGATCAATATAACTTGGTTTTTTAAGCATGCTTGCTAATTTCAGCAGCTCTATATTTACTAGACTACGTTTCCCTGATATTCGCATTTTTTGTCAATCTTCTCGGAGTTTTTCCAGGTGCCACAAAACAATTGTTTGTGACCCGGGGCGGTTCCTGAATACCATGAAGATTCGTCTTCTTGTATTATCAGGTCTCCGTAACGAGTATCTGTGTATTCTAATATAGGGGAGTACTGCCAGACTAAATGAAATTTTGCATCCTTCACTCACAAAAATCTTCACTTTCACCGCATGCAAAAGGGCTGTGGTGCGGTTCGGTACTTATAGGTCAGTTCCACCCATGAAGACTTTCTTTCGTCAAGGTTGCACTTCATCATCTGGATGGGATAATAGTGTATAAACAATTCGGTGCACTGAATATGGTCCTTCTTGTGACGCAATCCTACAGACGCCTGGTGTCGTGAAAAGGATGTTTACTCCCGTTACATGTGAAATAATCATTTCTCTGCTGCATGAAATTTTGATCGATGGCACCACGTGGTATGAACTGACAAGGTCGACTACTGACGGATATGGGATTTCGTACGAGATAAATTGCGATTTAAGATTTTTAACACTGTTTATGTTGTCAAACTCCAGGTTTGAATTTTGTTGCAATCCATTTATAGAACCCCCACTGTGTGGAACAAACTTGCGTAAAACTACACATAATGTTTATTTATTCCACGGCTTTTCTTGTGGGGTGCAGATAACTCAGTATTAATAATATTGTTCTGTTTATTCCAAGCAGTTCCCAAGTGTCGTGCAGTCGAAGTACTTGTTGACATGTGCAGATGGTAAAGGGTGACATACTTCACACCACTTAGGAGTTCCGTAACAGCAAGCCTAACATTTATATGTGGGACCATTTGAAGGTCAGTTAAGTTTACTTATGAGGCATCACTATGACTGGGCCGGCAAAATCTTTAGCTCCTATTCAACTTGAAAGTGTAGCGATAAACACTCACCCAAACTGCATCCTAAAGCTGTAAGCTACGAGAACATTTTCAGTAAAGTAAAATGGCTCAAAAAGGAAACTACTCACAAGTTTGCTGGAAAATCTCCGACAGCCCACTACCGATTTCACCCTTCTTGAGGCTCACCAGGTAGGCGCAGGACAGACTACAGTGAGGTTCCCTGGGACTAAGCTAACTAATGGTATCTTTTCTGAATCCACCCGAACATCTTTTGTCTCCCGAAAGCAGTCTTCTCCATCCAAATAATTGGATGCAAAAGTAGCGCAACAGAAATGAAGCACGCATACGAATAACTGCATTACAACAAAATCTTCCCTTGATTAGGCTTGAGGCGTCAAAGCACAGCTTTTGCATGCGTTTTGCCCACGCTGAATAGGCTACATAAGAGAGCTGATTAAATGTGACCTTTCGTGGGCCGGTTTAGATGTGAGTAGGAGCTTCAAGACACTAATGAAATACTTCTTTTGGATGAGCAGATTCCTCGGGATCTAACGACACAACATGCACCCCACTTCCTGAAGGGCACACGATATCACATAACACCGCACAGAAAGACCATCTTGTTCCGCCTACGTGAAGATTCTACTTAGAATTTTGGATATATCCCATACCAGGATTCCACAGTAAACCATTTTCCGTCTAGCGGAATCACGAAATGAGACCAATCCTCTGAGCAGTTGTTGAAAGCAGCTGATCAATAAATTGTTTCCAAGAATTGACCACTCTTGATCTGTTGTGTCAGGTGGTTTCAACAGAAGTGGGCGTTAAAATACGCCTAAAATATATTCCGACGAGTTAGTTAACAGTTACTCCTTCTAAGAACCGTCTACCCATAATAAGGGAAACTTCTTTTCAACAATCAGTCCTCTTTCCAAGAAGACCTGTTTGTCAGAAACCTCAAATTTGATTGGTGTCACCAACTCGGCAAACTGCATTTTTTTCTCGCTTTTCTCAGGAGAACAAATCCCACTGACTGGTTGGCTTTTTGAGAACCTTTAGCCCTAGCTGTAAAATGTATCTTAAGAATCAATGCAGAACACCCTCAACTAAAGTTCATTAATGTTGGGTGAAAGTTGCTAATCTGAAAACAAAACCGCAGACGTAGCCAGCATGAGTCGCTTACACAGAATGACATGCTGCTTGTACCAGAGGCACCTTAGTCAGGTAATAACCCGGAATACGGAAAATTTAATGTAGCTGAATAGAAAGGTTTGATGACATTGATGTGGGTAAACTGTAATTAGTTTGTAAAGGCTTTTCCCGGTAGCATTTAAAACCTGAGAGGACATTGCGAAGGCATCGGATACTTCTAGACTGCCACGCAAGTAAGTCTACATAGTGGAATTCACGTTAGACGTTGGCGTCCTTTGGACAGTCGTCCGCTTGATAATTCGGATGAGTCCCCTTATTTGGGCTCATCAGCGGTGCATTTTCCTGGCGGTCCCGGGGTTTGAACTCCGGACGTCTGACATGTCAGGGGAGCGTGTTACCTTTAATCCATCAGTGTACGCTGGGCGCACCTGAATTATCACGTCAGCTGATGAGCTCTAACAAGAGCGAAACACGAATCCAGTGCTTCCCTCCTTTGGTGTGAACTCGCCGGAGTAATTGCAGCAGGACAGGAGGAGGCTTTTTGGAACGATAGTGATTTGAATGTGAGCCCCACAAGTCCCATAATCATCTACAACTAATCTCCTTAGAAGTGGAATTGTGCAACATGTTGTTCAGTATGACCACTCGTCTTCTTGTTGCAGCTGCTCTAACGAGCAATATTCGTGCTATATTAAAGCATATTGCTATATATTATATGGGTTGCCAAAATTTACTCATGTTATATGGTGACGCTCTGATGCTACTCCAGCAATTTCTTCCTACTTTGTAAACATTCATGCAAAGTCTTGTTGAAAACAGGAGTAATTTTCCAGAGAACGTAAAAGGAGTTGGTCTTAGATTATGCACAAGGTTAAATTCAAACGGAAATTTTCACTCGGCAATATTTGCAAAACAGTGGCACTTTGAACGAAAAGTTCAATCGTTTCCTCTGGTGATGAGTTTTATGGTTGATAACAACGTTCTTCGTCTGGAGTGAATCGTTGCTCTGAAGACCTTCAAAGAAAGAACCTCAAAACCACTTGAAAACCTCCAGAGCTTTAGTGCTTAATTGCGCACGTGTAGTATGTTTATTATTAATTAATTGCATGGTCGGTAGAGCGCTCAGAACACGCCAACCGAGACCAAATGGTCCATCGCTTATGGGCGTGATAAAAAAGATATAGTATTGGTTACTAGGGAACGTAGTAGATAAAATGATTGCATCTGAAATAGACCAGACTTTGGGTTGATAAATATAGCTGACAATTTTCTCAACTTTATTTGTTTGGAAGTAACTGGGCTGCGATTGACGTACGTTGGGCAAAAGGTCGGTTCACCAGCGTATTTTTGGACGTTGATTTTAATGGCCTTATTTTAGCATCAAATAAGTCGGTCGACTATTCCTGCATTACGGCACAATACCATATATTGTGCCATCATCCTTGATGACATCTTGAGTGGCGGTAAGGAGTGTGGTAATAGGGAGTATTTAAGTAGCTCAACTTAAATACCACTTTTTATACCGTATATTTTACCGCCCAAACAGCTTTCGTGTGAATCTTTTAACTGTGTCCCTTCTATAGCCACATTTTGCAGTTTGAATGACCATGCCCACCAGATGGAACCATTGCGCCCGGAATCACTTGTAACATATCAGGCAGCGTCACAGTTTCAAAACATTTGTAGCCTTGTTCAGGCTCAAGCCTCTAGATACTATTCTTTGCGTAGGGTTAAATAGTGGTTGGCTAGCTTCCATAAGTGATGTGCTGGTAAACAGTGTTTGGAATCCCGTGCCCAATCTACATAAGCGGAGCATAATGTGGTCCTACGTAATAGCCGCTGACGTCAGCTAACCCGAGGGAATACGATCGGTGGACAAACAAGCAAAGTCCTGTTGAACAGGAGGACTTAACTTTGATCACCAGCACTAGAACTTTCACACCAGGGCACCGCCTTAGTCGGTTTGTTACTCCAAGTTGCATTGGGCTACCGCACTCCTACCACATAAAGTACCATAACAACGCTTTCGAAAAGAGACCCAAATATCGCGTCTTCATTCGGCAATAGTTAGTCAGTAGTCGGATGGCCACTGGTAGTTATTCCCTAGTACGATAGTATAGCCGAGCAGATAGTGGTTAGAAGTGGGTGCTAGCTTACCTTGAGCAAACCACTGGCTCTTTTGTGATTCGCGAGTTTGCTTTCGCGCAGACATGCACACCTGCAAGCTGCGCAGTTCTATATGACACGAATCGCTTGCGCGTTCACCATTAGTGACGGAAACATTTGTTCAAACTCCAGTTTATTCATTGCGTTGTGCTATAATAATGCAACCGAGTTCATAGTTCCAGCAAATCCTGCCGATAATGTTGCAGTTAAAATCAGCGAAAATACCGAGTTCTCTGCCTAAGAGTTTGGCGAAAATAACTACTCAGCAATAAACCAGCCTGATATGCCATAGCAAACAAACCGCTGGACATATTTAGGTAAATTTGGAGGCCAGGAGACCGAATATCATGAGGCTACAGTTCGCAGTTCAGGTGGCCTATTTCCTGCCTACAAAGTTATTACCAACATCAAACCTTTAAAATGAAGAAAAGAACGAAAATGGGCCCTTAGAGTTAATCCTACCACCGTGCACGCAACTTAAATAGCAGCTCATATGTTCATACAGTATAGATAAAAAATTTCAAACGGACCACACTTTAATCCTTGCTGAGATTATAGAGTAATCTGTTGAACCACTGACTCTCTCTAAACCAGCTTTTTATGCGCAGGAAGAATTTTCACTCATGATTTTGTTTCGGTGAGCCTGTTCAACAAAATGACTTTCATATCGGCAAAGTTTTAATCGTAACAGAGGGCTAGTGCATTCGTCAGCGTGTGGCACCTTATAATTCCTCTCAACTCCTCCGTTTCTAGGTGCCTGGCGTAGGTTTTTGAAATACATTCAACTGATTTCAATATATTTACACACGTTAATAAGAGGTTGTTGGATAGATCATACCATGATCCTCAGCAGCTCCGCAGTTTACCTGCACATTCCAAAGGTTTATTCGTGGAAGAATTTCATCAGAATACAATTCCATGGGGCAACTCAAGGGGATCTTTTCCGAAAACGTCTCCTTATCCACAGGGGAACAGTTCGGCTTCACATAGTGAAATCCCGAAGTGGTTGATTGAATGCGGATATTAAGCAGCCAATGTAAATGCATACTGGAAGTATTTGTGTGCTGCCTTCAGGAGTTCCTTCGGAATGCAAAAGTTGCACATGCACTGATTTTTGTCCGGACAAAATTTGGCTTATTTGTCAATACGACATTATTCAGCCACCAAGAGAACGGAACATGGGATATCGTGATTCGTTTTTTATTGCAAACTACTCATGAGTAGCATTCACTCAGTCGAATTTTCCATAATTTGATCGACCGCAGTTGCTCGCCGATTTTTTCCCATTAACCTATCGGTTTGGGGCGACTAATTTTTTTAATCACCATGTGATCAGGTTTTCACTGTTAACTACTCATTGGTGCCTAATTCTAGTCGAGTCCCTTGACACCTTTCCAGAACGCTTCAAACCTATCACAAACTCTTCTGCTGAATGCTTAGGCAAAACATTTCACCATTTAGAAAGACGAAACCCTGAAGTTCCTCATCTTCAGGATGACCACTCAAAAATACGATTGCATCCACTAGTTCACATGAAAATCCGGAGTCGCGTTCGCCATTAAGAATACCCCGGGGCATTTCCACATAAATTTTCAACACACTTGTGGCAGATATGACGAATTCTTCCCAGTTCTTATTTGTATGACAGAAAGAGTCCCGAAATAGCAATCCCACCGATACTTGCTTTTTAGTCATACGGCAAGCACAGCATCCATGAGCGATAATAGATTTCCGAGACGATAAGATACAACAAGATTTGACTACCATTCACTAGAACACACTGGAATATTTAAGCTCAACAAACAGTATAAATGAGATGAATGCATCTGGCCACATGGATGCCACCCTGTGAACCGCGTAATTAGAATGGGATTTACCCGCGAGTTTTAGGCCTAACACACCATGCATAGGGGGCGGATAAAAGATGAAGCACTGTCATTTGCGCACTACAGGGAGCTGCAGCATCCAAGAGACCGCTAAGTCCTATCTCCATGAAAACGCTTTCTTTAGACCACATCTATGGCAGTGTGTGCAGACCTTGTTCCCGTACCTGGCCAAGGGCACTGATTTACTAGAAAGAGTACAATATTAATTTACTCGGTGGTCAAACAAAATAGAACGATTCTCCTATCAAATCCCCGAATGAAACATACCTATGCTTTCTGACAAGACGCAGTTTAAGATATCCAAGGCATTCTTTAGAAAGTGAACTGATATCCCTCGTCTCTTTAGGCTTGGGAGATATTCAAGACAAGAGGACGTAAGATGGGCGTTGAAAAATGGAGCAGAGTCCCGCCTGTGGTCGTATATTTCTCCACCTGATTAGTGAGCTCTTGTAATGAATCGGCACATTCGTTGGTGGCACCTGAATCAGTTGCCAATTTCAAACTCAAGTACTATGTGCGAGTGCATGTTTGCAGAACTGCTGTGCTTAAACGGGACGTCGCTCTTGTCTCCGGTGTTCATCGATACTCATTTATACAATCGTTCGTGACCAATAGTTCCTTTCCTAACTAGTTATTTCTTACATTCTCTCTAGTTCCTTTTTTCATGGATTTTTATCTCCAGTCAATATCACACCTTGACTGTTTCTGTAGACACTTGGCCTTGTGGTATGCTGCAGTATTTTTCATCCACGAAGTTAGATAGTGTGCTTTTGTGGAGAGCTAGATTTCTGAAACCGCAGCTAATAACCGAGTGTATGGTTACAGGTCTCATGGCAACATGATCCTTTGAGCTATCCTGCTCAAGAAACTGGACGCAGTGTTTAGCTCAGTCATTCTTCCCCTCAGACAGCCACTGTTTTCTTGAGTTTTGTTCAGTTCAGCATCATTTTCCAACTCACAAATCGTGGGTCAAAGTGCAGTGGGTCCAGCTGCTACAGATTCGTTCACCCAGGATGCGGAAAATAAGGAAATGGGAGACATGTCTAGGCGATGGCCAATTTAGTTCATTGACCTCGAATGTTTCTGTTTGTTCGATGTAGCAGAGATTGAGATGTACGCCGCCATTGGCTGCGTAACACAGATGTACATGTCAGGGTCATTGACCATTGGTGCTTCTTATTCCGCGGTCCTCATGCGGAGAGGCGGCATTTGCTAACGCAACTGAAATAAGTGGTAAGGGCCTTCATACTTCGTTTCCATGTAATTGACTGACCGCCCCTGGGTTGTCTCCATCCGATACAAGGCTGGACGGAGAGGGCTGTACGAAGCGAACGGAGTACATGGTCTATTCAGTGTAAACTGCGGAGTATGAACCGCTGGTCTATCCAGTGGGGATAAACTTTCTCGAAAATGATCTAACGTACTTCAGCATTACTGATCTGGTGTTCCCGCTAGACTCCCGCAAACCTCCGGAGGTCAAACGCAGAGAGACTTCAAAGATCTACATGCAGCGGCCACGTCTCCCATCCATAAAGTAGGACAGATCGGCACTGTATGCTGTACCCTTGACAGTCAAGCTGATGTCACGTCAGCGTCATAAATATCGATAGATAGCAGGCGCTATCCTAGCCTTCCCAATTTTGGAAGGGATTCTGTCTTTTGCCAGACCACCGGCACTTATACAACTGTCCAGATAACCGAACTTATCCATTAAATCGATAGATTCACCTTCAAGCATAAGTTTGAGTATGATCTCAGCACTTTAGTATTTACAGGGGCGAAGCACATACCGAAGTGTACAGCAGACTTCTTCTTTTAAGTTGTTTGCATTTCTGAAGGGTCTTATCCAAGAAGGGTAATATCGTCGGCATACTCAATGTCGTGACCGAACGACTCGGAAGTATTTTGATCCCCGATGTGTTAGAGGTAGGTGAATGAAGATTGGGTAGCGCATCGATTACGAAGCTGAAGAGGAAAGGCGACAGAGCATATCCTTGCCTGACATCAGTGGACCCAGGAGGGGATTAACCGTGGACACTTCCACGTCAACCGGAGGAGGCGTACGGAACCTTTGTAAGAGACAATAATTTAGAAGGGATACCCTTCATTACCAGACACTGTCACAGTTTCTGATGACCAACAGAGTCAAAAAACTGATAAGAGATCGAGAAAGACGATCAGTAGTAGTCGTGGGATGCGGTGGCGGTGGCGGTGTTCCAGCACTTGTCGCAAGGTGAAGCTATGATCGATGTAACCCCCTCCAGGGTGAAACCCAGCTGGATTCTCGAGAACCCGACTTTTCCGATGATGAATCAAACTTCATGGGATAATACTTTGGCCACTAGAGTGATGTCCCGGTGGTTTTTACACTGTATTCTTGGGCACGTTCTTAATATGGGAAGCACCGTCAAGATATTCCATTATGTTGGAATTTTTTCCTTATACCAGTCATTTTGAAGTGTAGCCGTTAGGTTAGCGACGACGGACTTGCCACCTTTTTTGGACAGTGCAAGTTGCAAACCGTCTTGTCCAATGTCTTTGTTGCGCCGAAGCAATGAAATTGCACGCTGGACTTCTGCTGAAGATGGCGGACTGGTATCTGTGACCATTTCGGGTTCAGTTAGTGCTTCCAGAGGGTGGTTTGATGGAATTACTCCTCAGAGTGTTTAGCCCACCGTTCAAGATGACGTTTCTATAAGTGAATTGAGGTGCCATTACTCTCAGATATCGTTTCACTAGCATCCACCCTCCTCGGACGAGTGGATCGGATTATCTGGAACAGGGTGTGATTGTCTCCCTTTGCAGAGGACCTTTCCATTTCCCTGGCCTTCGCGATCCACCGGTGCTCTCTCTCAATAATTGGGCTCATCATTATTCGGCGTTTGAGGGATCTGCGTGCAGTCGTTCGTTGCTCGTATAGTACTTCTGACCTCAATCAGAGCTGTTGATCGTAACAAGGCCCAGTGTCCATTTGGCTGTACATACTATAATGGGGATAGAACCTGTCCACTGATTGAAAGTTGAATTTACTATCCAAGACAGCTGCTGAAATTTGCTTTGTTAGGACTGAAATTATGTTTGTCACATTATGGCAGTGGAATTGTATTATTCTAGTTTTCTGGGATCGCAATTTGGGAAGGAAACGTTCCAGTACATCAAAGGCACATTTAGAACACAGTATGCTAACAACCAACCCGTAAAAATTGCGAGCAACCCAAACAAATATGAAAAGTTTAAATTCAAAACAAAGTGTAATGCAATGCAATGCTATAATTCGGGTGTCATGGGCAAGCCTCTTCAAGGATTTCTGCAATCAGTCAATTGTAAACATCCAGTTCCATTACGCTCTGTGTTGATTTTAAACTTTCTTAATTGCACTGCGTATTGAATCGAATTTGTTTATTCCGTTCGACCGAGTAGGACTAGGCACCATAAAAATTGCCAAAAAAACAAAATAGAGGGGGCTGGTTTAACTGGATTCATACTCTGCAGTTCATCACGTGTTGTCCGTAGTCTGCCCACATTACAACAGCCGCGGAAATAAATTAACAAAATCATGAGGACAGAGGCCTGCCTGGGTGACAAATGCGTTGTAATTTGTCTACTCATGAGTAATATAGATAAAGTGCTATTCTTCGCGAAGGCTTCAAAACCCAGATTTCTGCCGATCCGCTTGCAGATATAGGGGAATTTCAAAAACCAGTTATCGAAACAAGATTCTGGCTCCATTACTTGATTAACGTGAGTGGACAAACCTTTAGTTGCTCGATGGCACAACGTGAAAAAGTAACTGTTGCACTGTTTGGGGGAACTACTGCGATTGGGTATCCCTGGATGGCACTGGGACCTGACCCTGAGTGAAAGTTTGTTCCTCATTGATACCAAACTGAAAAACGGTGTAACGAAACGGTACAACCGTAATGCAATGCTCATAAGGTATAACCACCGACACCGGCTCCCGAATATTACGGGAGTAAAGAGGGGAAAAGATGAGGAGACACCCGGGTTCGAACCGGGGACCTCTCGATCTGCAGTCGAATGCTCTACCACTGAGCTATGTCTCCGTCAGGAGGTGGCCAATATAAAAAAATATAATGCTAATTAATCTCATACTGCTCAATGCCCATTCAATAGTCATGTTTAAGTAGATATTTAAGGATCAAATGCCTATCTCGTATAAGCTCGAGGCAATTAAAAGCTGTTTTAAGTGTAGCTCTTAGTGTGTTGTTCTGCCGCACGGAGGCCAGCCAAATCGGCATTTTGTATTTTTCTGGTGTAATCACATTTGTTCACACGTTCACATGTGTAGTATAGTTATGTAACCAACTATAGACACTGACAAAACAGACTAGAAGCATCCTCGGTGGTGTCGCAAAACGGAGTCAAGAGTATTTAAATTTACTACGTTTCAAATACTTAAAGTAAAAAAATTATGGATGCAATAAGGAAGGGTCATTTGACAAGATATATTGCTGTCCGAGTGATCGAAGTAATAACGGGTCACCTGAGGTTTGGTGGGGTTGCCAAACACCTATATACTTATGTGTGTTTTCTGAAGCATGCATGCATGCATGGCGTGGTCCATCAAAACCAAGGCAGCGAAGAGTATAAATGATGCTGCCCAATCTTGTAAACACGCAACTTAAATGCCACACATTTACCCGAAACCTTTTATATGGTGGTCTGATCACGGGAGTAAGACGGATTAACAAGGTATGATAGCCAAGCAGCCTTCCGCTTTGGCCTCAGATGAGACACACTTTGGGAATTAGGCGCATGTTCAGGCATTCCCGAGTTGAAAGCACAGCCGGCATCAGAGAGACAACTACCTGAATGTATAATTCATAGTCAGTGTTCAAATGTGAGCACTTTTATGATTGGTGGAAGATACTGGTCGAGAAAGGAACTTGTTGAGTGATTGGTGGCCTAGTACTATTCGAACGATTAAACCTGGTAAGTTGTCGGGTAAAACTTTCCAACCGAAAACTTCACACTCAAGTGTAATTTATCTAGATTAATTTATTTCGTTTAGTTCAGGGAACATTTAGGGTGCTATTGAAATGGTAAATTCTTCTTTTTCAAAAACGAAAAGATTTAATGCCTAATAGAGATGAAAGTACGGGAGTACAGAGAAAGTCACGCTTAAAGATCGAACTGCACAGATTAATTAGAAGTCGGGTTAAAGGGCTAAAAAGTGTGTGCAGACTGTAGCATGTCCTGCAAAACTAGCCCTCAACCCTGATCATGCACTTAATAAATCGAGACGGCTTTCAGAAAATCAGAAAATCAGGGTGAACTAGGTAAGGTTTCAAGCGGACAGTTGTCACAAGCTTTCAATGTAGAAAAAGAACGCGAAAATAACGAAATGTGAGAAAAATTCCACTGCAATTGTAGATATAGTCAAGGAACTGAAAAAGACCTTCAAATTACCCTAACTGGGGTTTAACTCCAGCTCGTGAGAACGCGGTCTTATGAGGAAAACGGAGGTATTGGTTTACCCATCATACCGCTACAGAACAATAAACATTAAGTTTGTTACCAGGTTAAGGTAAGGATCAATTAAATGGAAAAATTCAATGAACGTGACGGTCAGTGACTGACCTTGAAAGCGAATATGGATGGGTATGAGCCGTTTAGATG
Organism: Opisthorchis felineus; assembly: GCA_004794785.1. NCBI lineage: Eukaryota > Metazoa > Platyhelminthes > Trematoda > Opisthorchiida > Opisthorchiidae > Opisthorchis > Opisthorchis felineus. Next base: position 1,394,120 of record SJOL01006198.1, read on the forward strand.
CTTGTAGCCATGTGATTCGATGCATCAGAAGGTTGAATCTCGGCGCAAACTTATTCCGTGCGCACAGCTCGAGATTACTTAGCCTAATGCAGATTGCCCCGAAAAAACTTGGTAATCAGAAGCTTGTGGACCCTAAAAGGAGAGACACACGGTAGGTATTTGGAAATCCACTTTGCGAATTCAGTCTTGTGGCTTGGGATACAATTGTGTTTGCTGTGTGTACTTCATCGAGGTAAGGCTCAAGAGTCACTTCTGATATGTATCTCCCATTGTGGCCAGGTTATAATGTTCGGCACGGCTGAGAAAGAAAGTAAATCGTGTCAATGGGCTAAAATCAGATTCGAGCACCACAAGTTCCTTCGAACAGGGATCTCAGTTACCGTGTTGTAACTTGCACTGTCACCTTCGAACGGGAAAATAGGGCACACATACGGAGTAAAACTTCGCTTCTTGTTCATTCACACTAATTTCTTCTTTGCAAAACGGGGTAGGTAACCGTTCCACGCATTGCTTTCTTTGGATGTTTTGCAGATAGGATAAAATTTTTCATTGTTCCATGAAATGATTAGTAAATCTATTTATGCTGTATTTGAGTCCAGGAAGTTCATTTGCTTGTCACCTTCAGACTCATTAGTGAATAAAATGTACGTGTGGTGTGAGGAAATTTCGCTGGCATGTAGCTCGCTTTGTCGGTAGCCTTAAAGGGCTCAAAATTTTTGGTTCACTCTCGTTTCTAAAATCTGAAAAAGTGCTAATAGTTGATCAGTTGACTGTTGTTCTGTTCACTGAGCTTCGCAATTTACTTACATGTCAACAAACAGAGAAAATTAGCTACTTACAAAGTAGAGAGTAGTCAGGTTTCTCCATAGTATAAGGAGGTTTGGAAATTCCAATCGAGATTTCGTTTTGTAAATACAGTCGGTTTATGTCTAAAAGCTATGGAAGCACGGTGCAGCTGTTTCGACTATATTGGAAATCATCAGCGTCGCAAATTTCCTGGACCTGTGGGAAGATATGAGCCAATGATCTACCGGTTGATAGTTAATGACTGTGCCATTCGACTAGGTTCGACGATCAGCCGGTTCTGGTGATCATATTGTTCCACAGATTTTTAGACGAACGAGTCTTCATAGGGCAGTTGCATGGGTAGGTCTCGAATGTCTAGGAAGATGTCACGATTCATTCTATCCTATGTCACATGTTGAAAAGTCTCGGATCTTCATAAGTAGTCAGAATTTACTTGACCCGATCTGGGTCAATGTTTTTGTACATCAATCTCCCCTTAAAATATCTCAGCATGCATATGTAGTAGTTTCCCATTTGTGCCCAATTTTTGCAGAACAACCTACACATTTTACTGACAAGGGTAGGCCTTTATGTGTTTAACGCATTAAAGGGGACCTGAAAGCTAAGTCTAAACGTTTCGGGTCCCCAAATTGTGCATTGCTTTACACAGCCGCATTGATGTCCTGAATGCATTAACTGGAGTTATCATTTCCTTTAATGATCACGCTTACTACATGGGCAACAGATATGCACACACATGGTTGTGACCAGTGCTGCTTATCGTTAAATGAGCAAAACAAGGCCAAAGAGAATTGTTAGTGGACTATTGAAATCAAACAATATCCTGCATTTATAGCATACCGCTTCGCACTCGCCTGAGAGTCATGATTAGGTGAATACGTCTCGCAGGCATCGGTTAGGCACACGCTACTGTGCCGTCCCTAGAGTGAGTGCTGCTTAGCTTTTACAGCGGCTGGTTGGACTGGTCACACTGCTTCACCATGCCTATTCGAGCTTCGGATCACACACTGTCTCCCACACGGTCATCTAGGAACATTAACTTTTTCTAAGGTTACACTGTGCGTCCAGTGGTGAGATGTAAGACGAACGCCGAAATTGCACAAATGAACGGCATCAACGAATAAATATAATAATATAAATATAAATATGTATAATATAAATAATATAATGGTGAATGCAGCGAACAAAGCGGCCATTTGCTGAGAATGTGTAATGAAGTGTTAATTCTGTAATGTCATTTATTTGCCAAAAATCCACAGATCCACTGCCTTTTGCGCTTCAGCTGCCCCCAGGGTTCACCGGGGCACTCTGTCCACCTTTAAGATATCATACTTCGAGAAGCGTTTCCAAAGGCTGAGGGCTCTGTTTGCATCATCAAGTGTTACGGCTTCCTCATGGTCCTTGTACTCCTTCTCCTGTCCGTCAAGAGAGGAAAAAGCGTTACGAGTTTCGTTTTGTCCAATCCTGATGCCATTTACTGAGGTCAAGGTCAATTAGTGCCATCTCCTGTATCACTTCTGTATTGGTCTGGTCATTTTTCCACTTCTGGGCGATCTTTCTACCCCCATCCTCACGTGAAGTAAATCTCGCCTTTTTTGAAGGCGCTTACCAGCGTATCCGCCCGATCTGATTTGCACGACTGTCGAGTTAACTGCCGTTGCATACGCTTGACACGCAACAAATCTTCACCAAGTTTGTTCTCTGTGGGCTTGACTGAAAATCCATGTGGAATTTGTCGAAACTTGCATTTGAAGCACCTGATTACACCTTGGTCCATAGGCTGGGCAACGGAAGTGCTATTAACAGGCGAGTATGTTGACAGTACTCTGGAAAACCTATCCTGCACTGCGTGCGATGAAGTAATGTCAAGGAATGTGAGTATTCGTCTTTTTTAATAATCATCTTGAAGTTTACATCCAAAAGCCAACTCCGGTATATTGAATTCATCCAAGCACATTACGAATACTTGTATGCACAGGAAAGATGTGTTGGTCAAGCACACATGAAACGTCTTTGCGATTTTAGCTTGTCTATTAAAAGAGGTTTCCTTTTTCCCCTACCACTCTTACGCAGAGTAACGGAGGAACTCGATGTTTGGGTACCCTATTCCTGCTGACTGCCTCACAATCTGTTTCCAACGCTTTACGAGACCGCGGTTTAATTGGCATTAAATATCTCCTCTTGGTCTAACATAATTTGGATACATTTGTGAAGTTAGTCTACATCATTTTGTAGGACATTCTACCCATCTTCACATACCTGAGTAAAAATTCCTATATCAACATCGGTGACTGGGGATGTTATCCTTCGGCCCAAAAGAGACCAGAAACTTTACAGAACCTACCATTTCTTTGGCAATTCTATAGGTTTTGCGTTAGGCTTCTTAACCTTAGTTCCATATTCAGCCAAACTGAGTTGACCGACTCAACATATTAGGCATATTCGTGGCTCAAAAAAAGGAGTGGCTCTGATACCAGGAAAAAAGGAGTAACGGGACGACACTTGGAAGCGAAAATTCATCCAAAGATTGATGGCTAGTAGAGGTGGCGTATCTTTGTGTGCAAGTATCCTGATAAATGTTATTGCTTTTGTGAAATATCCCCACTTTACATGTTATTTGTGCCCTGTGCATTGTTTAATGACAAAATACGAACTGACATCTCTGGATGTGCACGATCCCTAATACCTAAATAAATAGCTACAAAAACCTCGTCATACTTATTGAGAATCTGTCTATCAGCTATCGGTGATTGCATCGTTCATCAGCCGAATGGCTCACAACTAAATCCGATACACTAGGCCGTTCGTTTTTAACAGTCACAATTAGATTGGCGACTGATTTACTCAATCTAACATTTGGCTTTCATCTTACAGGGAACTAGTTGGGCCATGACGTCGAGCATTTCACTAGTTACATTTCGCAGTAAAGTTTTAATTGTATTCACACTGCTTGCGACAATGTTTAAAAGATGCACACCATTACGTCGCACACCACTAAAAACGGCAGGTTTTGCTCTGCCCTTGGTGTGCGAAAGATTGTAGACTTATTGTAGACATATTTGGAAGAAGCACGTGCTGACTGCTTAATTTTGCTCCATAACGCGGATTAGCATGATTTTAGAAAGACAGGGTGCTCTCTTGTTCCCCGCTGCATGTCTTGGCGGGCAAGAAAGTTACTACTTTTTTTCACGTGTCAAGCCTAACTGGTAAAATTTAATACCCAGCCGTAAGAAAACTGCGTCCACGGTAATATTGTCCAATGCAAGAAATTTCACCTCGATGTTAGTGGAAGTTTGCATGTCTTTTGTTACTTTGCTAACTGGCAATTCACTACTCCATTATTTGTCATTTTTGTTGTAACTTCGACGGTCTCGTTGTCATTATAACATGTGTGAGTGGACATCGATGATTGTGGGTTATCGTCACGAAATCGATCCTGGAAACTACTGTATTCGTAGGGGAAACGTCTGTCATTTTATCCACAGTATTATTGACAGTGACCTTCAAAAACTACTAATACTACTCGTTGAAAAGGTTCTTTCACAGATGGGCGAAGAGAAGTTGGCTGTCTTGTTGCTACTCCCATATGATACCTTTTATATACTAGTTTCTTCTAAGTCGACTCAGCAATTATGTTGATCCACTCCAATGTTCTTGCTTTCAATGATTTTGCAGGCTGCTATTTGACTTACGAAATTCCCAAGTTTTGATGTTCACCGTTGGTCGTGGTCGAGTATGATGAAGTAAAATGTAACCTTAGTATGCTCGGCTGCGGGTCACGTTCTTGACTGTGCTGTTCTCTTCAGCGCCTCGCCTTGGTAGCTGTTTTGTCGTACAGAACATCATCTGAGTATGAAATCTAAGCTGAAACAAGCAGTTCGGTTGGGGAATTCGGTAGACAACAAAGTTTGTCCACACGGATTAGTACCGGGTTACAATCGAATGCTAAATAGCTAATGCTAAACTAAGTCAATGCTAAAAAAGCCCTCTTAGAGATGCCTTAAATTTCGAGCCCCACAAGCCGTTCTGTGAGTTGGTTTACTAGCTAGCGTCCTATTGACTACTTTCGCATTAGGACTGCGGCCCTACCGTGTGGTATCGCTGACTACAGGCTTTGATTGTTCCAAAGTTTTTTGAGCGCAGTGTGTAAGATACCAAGACTGGAAAACTGTCTAGCATGTGTGCTGAAAGAATGTACGGATTACAGGACATCAACCATCTATACCAAAGTACATGGAGGCGTATCGGCAGCAACACCCTTGTGAATGTTGCCTTTTTGTGTTTCAAAGGCAACACACGACTAGTCGAAATCGATTAGGGCACCTTCACTGGTATGTTCGTCTTTTTTTCAGTTGCCTTGTGCGTGTTAATCGTTTGCTCATTGGTCAACCAAACTAAACATCATTGTCCGAGGACAGTCGGCGAAAACCTCCGCAAAATGCCTCTGCCCATTGTATCCAACCTGAACCCCCACAGATAGTCAGGCCATCTTTACCTCTGGAATATCCCATATCATATTGGGTCAGCCCAATTGGTGGAGTTGTGCATGCCACCTACATATGTGGCCGCACATGCGTGCACGACCCAATGCAGTTGAACAATATTCACAGGAACCTCGAATACACTGAGGTTACTGATCACAATTCTGACAGGGCATTTCGGGTGACAGTTGTCCCAAACATTAGTGAGTGAAGGAACTCGTCGCACTCGGGGCACACCCGGTCCTTACTATCCTGGGTTTCCCCTTTAATTAATTGTTTCGATCGGCCCTCAATACTGGAATCATACGATAGTCTCGGAATTTTTCAATGATCACGCGCCAGTCTCAAGTGAAACTGGGGACTGGTTCTGAGCAAAGTTCACCTCACTTTTGAAATTCATAATCTATTTAGGTAAGTCATATGGATTGGTGTGTGCGTTAGCAAACCTTATAGTTCACCAAAGAATATCTAGCGATATGCGCAGTAAGCTATTTTCTTTGCAATTTTCTGGCTGAGAGCAGTGAAAATAGTACTTAAATTTTAAAGGTTTCGCAACTGGTCGTCAATCCTTAGACGAACGAACTTCAAGAAAAGAGGATCACCATCGGAAAACTGAAAAATAATCTCTCCCGCAGGTGGTACATCCAAGGTCAGCCTAATTACCCAGTCTGATCCCGACAGTGTGAGGGTACCTATCTCGTTTTCCGGAAGGTTGACCAACGCAGTTTACATTACTACAAATTTTGCCACCTGGGGGGGGGGCAAAAGTTTCCAAAAATCCGACGGTGAAGTGCGTTGTAGCATACATGGATGAGCTGTTACACTTCCTTCGCGAGGACGGTTTTGTGTTATTGCAATCGTTATTGCAATCGCGCTCAGCTGCTTCTAATCCTTGATGGAATCGAAAACCTTATCTATGCTACTCGACTGCAATACGTCAGTGCTCCATAACTTTTCTCGACGGGTTCAGTTATCTACTTTCGCCTTTTTATGCTTTGCTTAGTACCCACAAATATTAGAGGCCTTAATTCTGTGTTCCTGACGAGTTCACTCAATTGGTTAATGCCTACTAAGTCATACTTCCATATTCCTCCTTATTAGAATCAATTTATCCAAAGGCATACCTCGGCCGCAACTAGTCTTACAGAGGAGATAAATTTCATCACACTGACATAGTCATGCAATTTCGGGTCACGACAAAGCATTGGACCATCACCTTCATGTTTCTTATCTTATTGTGTTTGCATAACTTCATCAGAAATCCTATTTTTGTAGCAAGCCATCAAGCTGGACCTCAGAGGTAAATTTACAGAACCCATGAAACGGAACGGCTGCACATGCAAGTCTAACCATATCACGAAGCACTCGCAAACAATCACGGAATTAGAAGGAATAAGTTTTACCCATGTAGTCATCAAAAAGCTAACATTCAGTCGTCTCCCGCATGAAATCCAGCACCAGTAAAACTAGCTGGTCCAGCGGTGAGGAAGCAACCATCAATTTAACAGATAAAAAAGGCTGTTTAAAATACGCTATATGGTAAACACATCGCCCGAAAATTAAAACATGCTTGAGGAAGAGAAGTCATTGAGCGCTAAGAAGAATGGTAATCCATATAAAAGCGGTATGCAGAAACAAGCACAGTTTCTCAAACTACCTCAAACAGGAAATTTGAACGGGACCGTATTTGATGCTTATTTGGGCCCAGAATTTGTTCTCCAAATTTCTTAACACAATAAATCGAATCAAGAACTGCCCTTCATTGGAGTTGTGGGCCAAATTGGTCTCAAATGTGTAAAAATGATTGGGCAACATGTGCTGAAAAATATGGAATTTTAACTTTAAAAATTTCTTAATAAAACTGCCCTTTATGGTTATCACAACCACGGTCGTCCTCCTGTCGTGTCTGAATTATTCCACTCAGTCCAGAATGTTTCAAACGTCCGAGGGAATACCCTGACTTGCAAGTCAACGGATCAGCATAACTGGGTCGTCGTTCGAGTCGTTGGGCAAACCAATCACTTTGCTCGGATGTGATGGTTCAGGTGCATTCAGTGTGCCCCGGTGGACTAGTGGCTACTGGTATGCCAGATATACCGAGATCGAATCCAAGCAGTTGCAATGAAGTGCACGCTGATTAGCTCTACCAAGTGCGAAAAATCCGAGTCTAATGTTTCCCCACTTTGAAGTGCACTTAGCAGAATAATCCTTCCGGGACAAAAGCAGACAGTTGGCAGTTTCTTAAATTGGGTGGATGCGGCATTTGGCGCGATTCTGAAAACCAAATAGCATAATTTCTTAGAAAAACATACCCAATGAATGACCGTTCCGCATACTTTTCACTTTGCTTCTACTTAGCAACCAGTGTGGAGGCCGGCTGTTACTGAGACTGTGAAGTAGAGGCTATACTTAGATGGAAATATCATTGGTTTGACAGGGTCAAATAATACCCGACACAACTTGCATACAGGATTTCAAGCCGCATCCTCACCTTACGTTTTGCTGTATGTATTAGTAAAATTCTAAACTCAAAATGCGCATTTCGATATGTCGTTAAATAATTACACTGTATATATAATATCGGAGTAAAATATATGTTTCCGCTGTTTTGCTTGGTTCTTCTCTGTACTTGGTAGAGAGTGTTTATAAAACTGAATAAGAAAAGAAGCTAGAACATAAATTCTGTAAGTTGGTAGGGCAATGTGTGTGGTACATAAAAATAGGTCAGTCGCTTAGTAGATATCCATGGATGTTATTTGGTACTGCTCCTCTAGTTAAACACTAGAGTGTTTGACAATCTAAATGACAGATCAGCAAACCCACATACATTTCAGTTTGCGCAGGGAACGGTATTTCAAAACATGTCGGTTGCCTCAGTTAGCGTTCTTCGGGGATAAGTGGCTTGGCATCTGTCTTACTGAAACTCTTGAAGATCCGGGACCTCCCGGATTTTGGCCGCACAACTGTGATTAAGTCTGATGGTGGGTTATCCAAACTGCTGATCAGTCGCTCGTGGCCAAACGCTTGAGTTCTAACATGTAGCCATGAGGTCTCATGTTCGAGACTCTTTGGAGTTTAGTGAGACGCACACTGCTGGTGATTCCCAATGAGGATGAAACATCTGTACAGTGCTTCTCGGGTTTTCAGCATAGATTGGCTTCACTTCCAGCTGTTTTTATTCATTTGGAAGATCTCTCTAGAGGGGCTAGACAAGCAATTATGTAAGCACCCATCAGAAGTATGTACCGTTCCTTCAAGTTGAACTATAGCTACTAGGTGAGGTGACTGACATCGGTTCTTGTTGTTTCATTCTTCCTAAATTCTCTTTAAGGCTAATCAGTGTGTCAACCAAGTATATCTGTGTATCACTGGGACATAAATTTTTTAAAATCATCTTCCAAGTAATTTTCCAAGGTAGCTGTCAACTGGTTGCCACAGATCTGGCCCGAATGTTTCCGAGCTTTCTGCAAAAAATTCATTTTATACTACAGGGCAGTGAAGAGAGGCATCCCGACTAAAGCGCAGTCATGCAGTATAAGAATAGAGGTGCGTACGGACTCGACCCCTGCTTGAAAGAATAACATCGCGTTTCTAAAATTTACTGACGTGTGAAGTGATTACTAAAACCCGTTTGAGGGTGCGAACAACCGTCATGTAATGATTAGTGACATGCATCAATGGATAGAAAAATAACAGTTGGTTTTGAGAGAGCTTTTCCAGTAGGACGTCTCTCGAGAGAAATTCTATTCTGTTATCCAGTTCAGTGTAGATAAGGGCGCAAGTGAATGACGTTATTCAGGTAACCGGCACATTTCCCAAAACTTTTCTTTTGATAATGAGACATATGCATACGTTTTACGGAATTTTAGCTTTATGGCTCCAGAGGAAGGCTATAAAAACCACATTTTAGAAAAGTAGTAGACAGCTTAAATGGCAGTAAAATTCTATAGAGATCTGGTGGTGAAGGCTAGATAGAAGCCATCACTAGAATTATCCACTTCCCAAAGAAGTATGCTTTTACTGAGTAGCTCACTACGGCAATGCCCAACCCTGCAAGGAGTATTGTCCGGACTGATTATTTTTCAGTTTCTAATATATCCCCTGGAAAATACTGTCACTGAGCCTATGGTGTGCCAAGACCCAGTTATCAAGCAATAGGTACGATATTATCCAGTAACGGGAAACTTTTTGGAGGATACTTTTATTTTCTGGTTTAACAGTTTCATTTATCTATCGTGCCAGGCGGTTTGTGCGTTCTGACTTCTTTGCATTGGGTACCACATGGTCTGTTTGGTTTGGTCGATTTGGTCTTCACTCTAGTTCTGGTTGATGTGGAAATGAAAACTTAGATTTTTTTAAAGGGAGGAAAATATGTCCCAGTGTGTGTAAAATGTACAGAGTCAACTGGGAGTTGACAAATTCAGAGCAAATTAACTTTCATCAGAAAACAGCAGTTGTTCACATTCGTAGATACAATGGTCGGAAATTTTAAGTGTGTCACTTCACTTGCGCATTGATTCTTCCGATCAATATGATGCGTGCTTGTTGTGATTTACATTATCTGTGCAGCACAGAATTCTATCGATCTCTCCAAGGCTGGGAAATTCACTACAGACCCTCCCGTCTATCCGTGTTCAGTCTAGCTAAGCAGTTAGAAACTTGCCTTAGGGTAAATTACGTGTAAGTCAAATGCCTGCAAACACCGCATGAACTGTGATGCGAATTTATCACAGTTCTGCCTAACTGTTTCATCATAGTTTTGGTTGACTATACGCCAGTTCCGTATTCACTAGAATTTTTCCGTTCAGAAACACTGTCCTGCGGTAAAAACCACAGACAATCAAGTGTTTTAATAATTTTGAAAAAATGCATTCAAGCTTCAAGACATAAGCATGATGGGAACAATTAGCACACAACATAAAATGCCTTCAGGAACACCTTTTTTCAGAAAGCTACCAAAACATTTGTTCTCCCTTATCTGGCAGGAGTAATCTCTACTGAAAAGTGACCTCATCTGAGACAGTAGCAACAAATGTCAAACGTTTCATGTTTTTATGTAAGATTCCGAGCTGCCCGGCTAGATGCAGCTTGCTTTGTGATTCTGCTGCTTTTCATACTGCAATTATGGCACCAAACCTTCAGTTTTCAGGTTGGTGTCTATCCACCTAATGAGTTCAATGGAAAAATGTTTTAGGTCTAAACTACGCTAATCGAATTCTGCTTCACGGTCAAAGTTTTGAGTGAGCAAATTATACACCGCGTGTCGAAACGTTATGTGAAACTAATATCACCGAACTTTTAAGCTGGTACTTGCAATAAAGACGAAAGTCCACCGAGTGAATGTGAATGAGACCCGACCGAATAAGATACTGGAGAAACCCAACGGCTACATAAATTGATTGTGTAATATCGAGAAACGTATACTGAAGTTGTAATGAAAGACCTTGAGAAAAATACATGCTATTCAGACTAGCAAAGGAGATTAATAGTTTTATGAGTTATGCATGGAGTTCTGGCAAAATGTATCCCGAAGGTGTCTCATAGCGCCCGCTTTGAAATAGTTTACCAAAGACCTAAATTTCTATGAAACCTGCAAGGAAGCAAACAAAAGTAGTCCCGTTGGCAGGTGATCCTCCATAGTGAAGAAAGCAGAAACTATGGAAACAGTGAATTCCACACATCACTTATATACCATCCTTTGTCTAAACGAAATCACCAAATTTTACTGGCAATGCACCAGTAGTTTTGCCAATTTTGGCAGCAATGTAATAATGCACCGCTCGTAGGTAGGAAAACTATAACGAGTTGATTCTGAAGACCGAGAAAATGATGTGCTCCCATGAAGTGCAATCACATTTGACATTACTGAGAGACCTTCACTTAGCTGTTTCAGCTCAGTTTTTCGCCCCATCGCATGACGACTGAATACTTCTCCTTCTGCAGCACAAACTCTATCCACCCTTTAGGTCACATGTGCATGAAATACACGTTCCGCATTATTCTCCGTGTACCGACAGAGCACTTGAAACTACAGAACTACCAGAAAAACAGCTCTCCGTAGAAAAGCATCAAATGCAGTGAAATTTAGGACCTTTTATTCAAAAATTTGGGGCATTTCCCATGGCACAGTTGCACCAGTGGGTGCTTGACCTATTTCCTACACAAAATTTACTGTTGGTGGTTGTGATTGAATCGGTTATGTTGGTGCGAATCGACGTTGACTGAGAGATCCGGATGGTCTGCGTTTCCAAACTACGGGGATTCACCTCAAAGGTTTAGTGTAAGTTACTCCTTGGGATCCGGTGCAGTGCTGACTCAGTGAACAGAAAGAAAGTATAGTATGATAAATACTAAACACATATTTGAGGGATTTTCGATATCTGTTTCCTGTAAGGTGCGGTCAATAATTTGCCACAACTCTACAATACAAGGAGGAATCGAAAGGACATTTTCCAACTTTCGCACTGTTTCTATTATCGCGATCGTTGTTAAGACTGATGTTAAGCTGCCACACAACTATGAGGTGAAGAAAGAGGAGGGACAAGTATAGAGTCCGTACAAATTCCCTTTATCCCTACTGAAACAACCAAGAATAAGGTACACACATATAGGACGAAGAACGCGAGAACCTACCTGTGTATCATATCATGTCTGAGCATTCTCTGCAAACATTACTCAAGTTGGACATAGTATGCAAAGACAGGCAACATTAAACAAAGCAGTTCTGCTAGAGAGTGGAGGCATGCTTGACAATGGGGCCGGTCGTGTGTCATGACCTGTAGGGTTTGGACAGTAGCCGGTCAGCTGCTTGTCCGCCTCCCCTTAGTCTCTAGAGATCAAGAGTTCGAAGAACAAAATAAGATTTTCTTTGGTGGACAGTGGCTGGGTCTTCGCAGTACATGAACACACAACCTTACATGGGTTGTATCTGCCGCTATATTTCTTCCGATGTACCACCAAAAGCTGATTTATGCACAATACTTTAATACAAAAGCATTACAGGTAGGCAATGTCTGATGTACCGTGAAGGCGTTGAATGCCGGACGTTTAAATTCGTCTAATTTTCACAGATATGCGGGGAAACTCAAACTTCCGAGCACTAATTTGCTGCTTGAAGTTGCGAAGCGAAACAGTAGCTCATATCCGAACTTCTGCTTGCAGTGCACCGATGTTAGTCAGATAAGAAGACAAAATCGTCCACACAGTCTAGGCCTACCAGTCTTTCTCCAGATGCGGATTCACTGCCAAGGTCCTCGATCCTTCATAATTGGCACCTCAAGATTATTTCGACGACAAAATTGGACACCATGCAAAAGAGCGGCCATGCCAAATTTCATTTCCTGTGGGAAGACATTTGTTCATTTCGTTGTGGACTCTCGAAAGAGCAGAAGTGAGTGAATAGGGTGCACAGTGCAAATTTACAGATTCTAATCAATTATGTATAGCGGAAATGACTTATCTATAGAATCAAAGGCTCATTTGAGCTCCGGGGCAACTGCGATTGTTTTTTGATTTTCTGCTTCACGCTGATCTATCATGTGGCGTAATATGATGATGTGATCAACGCCCACTTAGCCGGAAGGAATCCGGCTTAGTGCTTTCGACACACGTTTGGGGCTGGCCCTGCAGTACTGCTGAGGTCAGTAACCATGTGGTAACTAGAGTTAAGCCTATGACTGTGTGGATGAAAGTGTGGCTTCACACATGTTTCTTAGTCGTATGGTGACCAATTAGCTTCAGCTGTCTTGATTGCGTTGTCAAACAAGCCCACATAAGCCCGCTGGGCCAGAACAGCAAAGTGCACTGTCATCGACGCACATGGGTGGAAGCTAATCCGACCTGAACGCTCCAACGCAGAAAGGTTTATTACGGTTCCTTAGACTGAGAAAAAATCGAAATTAAAAAAAAGAATAAACTCGAGTTGAGCAGACTGAAAGAAGGGGCATAGCTACCGGAAACCACGGAAGACCAAATTGTTAAAAGTATTCTGCCCAACAGTCTAGATTTGGCCCTTAATGTATATCAGCCTTCTAGTATTTGATTACCTCAATAAAAGAACGCTGATTGGAGCTGAAGGTATCTCTACTTGAAAATAAATGAGTCTGTGCCGAAGCATTTATACCTGAAGAGAAGGTTAATCACGATGTCCAACTAAAGCTTTCGACCCAGAAACCCGAACGCCATGCGGGCGTCGTTGGCGTAACTCTGGTGGCCACACATGTTCCAACCTCCAAATCGGAAGGTCGGTAGATTGTGTTCATCAGACTTATATCCCATGTTTCACTTCGTAGGAGCTACTCTTTGGGTGCTGTGTGGACAATCTCCAGTAGAGCTCAGTAAGCTCCCTGCTGAAATAGGCAGGGTATTGCACGTCTTTACTACGGTTACCAGCCTATACACCGCGTGAATGATTTCAGTGGAACCACCAAACGTTTGGAAAGAAACTGATTTCTCCAACAGATTTGCCTCAAGGATGGAGCTAATGTTGACAATAAAATGAAGTACGTGAGAGCTTGGCACATGTGAACTCTTAGCTGCAATTGATTTTATTTCGCACTCTATTTACCTCAAAACAAATTCACCCAAAAAGGTTTTGCAGTTCAATTGTGAACGCGCAATATTATATATTGTAACCTGAAAAATAACTAGCTTTGCATGTGATGACAGAAAGGAATATCTTTTTGAATGCTACAGTAGTTTCTTAGTCGGACATTTTGTACTTTACTGATATGAGTAACAAGCGATAGATCGTTAGCCATTTGTCAGTAATCATATCCATTGAGTGAGAGCGCACTGACACAACAGGCTTGACGCCCATAAAAGAACTACAGAACCGTCAGTTTTTATCGCAAACATTTAGGTATTCTGCGTCAGAGTTAGAGGTAAAAACTGAAAGCCAGGAAGTATTTTCTAAGTTTTACATGGCACTGTGCTGGCGACAGTGTCATTAACTTTTTCTGTAGGTGCATCTTACGACATTTTAGTAAACTAAATTATGTACACTATAAATATTGTTGTACTTGAGTTATCATGCCTGTTTGTTGTCGCATCCAGTTGACTTAAACGCTTTGTATTTGGAATCCGATGTAACATTCAGTTTATTTTATTTTGACCGCAAATTCTGAGTTTTGTTTTCACTACTAAACTTGGCTCCGGAGCACCGGAGATAAAAAAAAGACCAAATTCTGGGAAACGACTAAGATGGATACATCTAAAGCGACCTTTGTCTTAAATGCTGCGCATATTATCTCTAGGTTTACTTACCGTAGTTCATCATGAAGGCGTTTGAACCTAAGTTTAACTTACTTTGGACCAAAAGTGAATGATCTTAAACCGCCCTTCATATGTTTTTCTCTGAAATGAGATGGACGTCTAGCCTGTGTTGTTGTTTGTATGTCGGCTAAGTTAAAGCGGGTTGTTCCTGCGTTGGTCAATCTCACAAACAGCTCCCCTGGTCAATCAAAACGTGACCCTTTGCACAGGGCTTTAGAAATTAAATGTCCTCAATAGAAAAATGCTCTAATGGGATATCCGTGCTAGGATATCCATGGCTGTTATCTAATTGAGGACTTATATTATGCAGATGGTCACTTTTGGACGTATCCTCAGCGAACTTGTGAGTAGTTTACTTTATGAAAATATACTGCGATATCTCGAATATCGTACCGACTGAAACATGAGGTGGCCTTTGTGAAGCACATTCAGTTGAAGAATATCATGAGCGAGAGATTCAGTTGAGTCCCCCGTGAAAACCAAATCGATTTGAAAATGAGTGTATTTGTCGAGATCTGTCCAATTTGGTTTCAAGTAGAACATGAAGTTGACGGAAACTAGGGGACTGCGGCTACCTGATGAGTCCCAAACAGGGCGAAACTGATCATGGGCTGTCGAAGAGTTTTCGGCAACCTTGTGAATAGCTTCCTTTATGACATTATTTTCATCTATTTGTGGTGCGCTTTTACTAGACATGCAATCTTCCCAACATAGCAACTCCACACAACTACGCACAACCCCTTATATGTATGCCAGAATCGTCTAGCAGGTTAAAAGTGTTGGTTCTTCCGTCCGACCAGACAGTTATGACAGGGAGGCCATCAGTGATCGGACCGACGGGAAAGTTACGTTTTAACCTTCGTTCACTCCCACAAAACAGCACACGCGAAGCGGCTGCGGTAACTTCTTATGGGCAAGGAAATGCTGCTTAAGATTTGGCTTAGCGTTCAAATGAACTAAATTGGACCAGAAACACAACCTGTTAATGTTTAAGGCAGCAAACGGGACGTAATTCTGCCCCATCCGTAATTTCGTCATTTTGCGTAATTCTATTTGGTCTGATTTTTTTGCTTATATTATGCCACATCACTTATCACAGCAGTTTCTGCTTATTCTAATGAAGTTTATAGAAAAACCAGATATATTTACAACCTAAGTGACCTTATCATTCATTTCAAAATACCATCGAATGTGGGGAGAAATCAGAAACATTCAGCTACAAGTGAAGCCACTAGGCTGTCTTTTAGAGAAAGGAGTATAAGCCCTGTGAAAGAGCTCTCCTCTGTGGAATGGAGGAGAACCTGCTATTCTTCTCGCCAAGGAACTCGAATGTTGTAGCCAGGGCCCATTAGGAACGGACATCAAAAAATCAAGACAGCAACGAATATAATGAGTTACTGGGATACAAACGTTTGAACGGCGAAAAGCTTTCGATAATTTAATCAGAGGGATCGTATATCTGTGGAAATACTAAACGACCCGCCAACAACGGTATATATGTTTAATAAGCCAATAGGCGAGTTAAATAAAAACCAAATCGTGGAAGGCAGAGCAAACCATCTAGATTTGCATGGTGATGCACACCTAACTGAGTTTAAAATAAATAGCTCCAAATAGAGGTGGCTTCTTGACCGTTTTATGAAATGAAGTTTTGTGTGATCATGTCGAAAAACAAAGCCTGTTTTATTCATTTCTCGGATGAAACAATTACAAGACTACAGGATTGCACGTCACAAATGGTCAAGCTGGCTTATGTTGATCAGTTTGCTTGACAAAGCATCCTGCTTACGATTTTATCGAAAAATTGTCGACAGCTCACCACCGATTTTGCCTTTCTTGAAGCAGTGCCTCTCTTGAACGCAGTGCCTAGGTTTTTATCAACCTTTCACCATGTCTTAACACCACAGTGTACTTAACTTAAGTCATACACTCATATGCCAATTAATTTGGTACTATCAGAAGAATGAGCTGTATCCCGACTTAGACTCTCGTTTATCGCATTCTTTCGCTATATATATTTTTGTGACATACGAAGCGTTTTTCCATTTGCCCCAGGGGTTTTATCTTATACAAATGAATCTCACTAGGTTGCACCATCCTGGATGGCACCGTTACCAATGTGTATGTACAAAACATGCTGAGAGGGAGAGGAGATTTGGAAACCATTACACACTGGGAATATAAGAATATTTGGAAATCCTCAGAAGTGGAACTGCTGTATCGAGACCATGTTATTTTTGAGTTGATTTCAGTCATATTGGACGTAAACTACCCAAACTACCCAATCGTCCCCGAGTTTTCGTCAACATCATGTCCCACTTGAACCCAAATTGGACAGATCTCGAGAAATACATTTATTTACATATCATTTGGTTTTGACAACAGATTCAACTGAATCTCTTGTTTATGATATTCCTCTCTATAATCGTTTGCCTAACAAAAGTAGTCTAACCCTTAGAACAAATAGTGCGTTCATCACGCGGGTCAATATCCGTTGTCTCGCTCTAGTTGTGGGTTTATTCAAGAGAAAGCACTATCATATAGAAGACAAATTACCCAGTTTATACGCCAGCTCTTTTTATTTGCCTATCGGTTTACTTATTCTGCCAGTTAGAAGCAACTTCCAGGAATCAGAGTTGGAAACAGACAGACAAATATTGGCTTGCTGCCGTTAGAAGCCACGCAATTTCAAGAAAAATGAAAACTATCTGATTGGCATTTGAATGCAAAAAAATTTATATCATGTGCTTGCATCGGCACCCGAGTTTCTCGCAGTGGGTTGCAAGTTCAAAGGTCTGATTGTGAAAAAGTGTTTTATTTCTTGTATTCCGGATTTCATTCAATGGTAAACTAGCGGTGGCCTAATTCCAATTCATTTTGCAAACTACGGACCTGACCTTTGGGTGTCGCGACGTGTCGGCCCACTTTGTATGCACCAGCTGAAAAGCTGGTCCGGCTGTCTCACAGGGTCTCTCCACAGAACCAAAAAACAAAAACAAACGCTTTGGCATGTACTAAATCTTCAGTTCTCTATGGCTGGTCACACAAAAAAGTTCTGTACAACTTTTCCTCATGAATATCACATTCCTCAAAAGCTGGACATGCAATAGCTGCTACAGTAAGAGATTTTTGATAGCTGGAAGATTGCAGTACCGCGAATCTTGGAAGTTATAGGTTCATATCAGCAGGGTGACGTTTTCATAGTCAAAAGTAAGTTTATTCTCAAACTGTGTGTAAGTAAACTGAATTTGGACAACCACATGGTAAACAGCGTTGCTAATTATTAAATTATTTAAGAGCCTTGTGATGGAGTTTCAATACGCCTGTGGTTCAGTCCCATACTATAATCAACTTGAACACTTTAGTGACGTACAGGGTGAGCAACGAAGCCAGCGTTAGGATCCGAGCGAATAGCAAGATTGACTAACAATACTTTAGCCATGATGTAGGTTTCAGGAATTTACTTTACAAAAAACATCAAATCTGATTAAGCTCCACTACTTCCAACGCGTTTAAGGTTCCCATATTAAAAGCAGTGATATTACGTTTTCTGTGATACATTAATATGACCAGTTGTCGTTCACCTTTAGCCTAATGAAAATTTTGGAGTACTTAGCAAAAGCCGTTAGTGCAGATGTAATTCTGACAAGGTGAAAAAAGGATGGAAAACTGATAATTTTGCATGATAAGTACCCAATCGTAGTTTACTTGGATAATTTTCCCTGATGCAATACTATCTATGATCTGGAAGATCATAGAAGATCCGAAGCTCTTTACTAGTTTTGCTTCTATAAGGCTTATTAATTAGTCATGTTCTTCGTATTTCTACCGAACTCACTTCACGAAACAGCCTCCATAGTGGTCCACTGGACTGTTCAGCAACAACCTTACACGCAGTATCGTTGCAACAGGAAGTTCCCCGATATCTAGAAAATTTGACGAATTGGATCTTGCGGCAACCATTGGAGCATACATTCTTTTAAAAATTGGTGACACCAAAATTAGATTCTGGTTCTCTGTCGGGTCTAGGATTAACTCTTTGTTATTGCACTTAGGATTGTTATGTTCATTCAGCGTAGGTTTGCAGTTCAGCGTAAGCCGATATTCATATCACATGGTGGTATGTAGGTGATGGGTGCAGCGTTCAAAAAATGACGGGAGAACGTGTTGCTTGCACTGTGTGACAGTGGTGTGTAGCCACGACAGCCAAACCGATTAGGAATCATGTACCTCTGGTCCTCAGGGGGAAGATAATACCTTCCGGAAAACATTTACAAAAACCTACTGAGATAATATTTTTGGCGGTCACATAACATCGGTACTATTAACAGCACGTTCGAAAGAGCATCCACTGTGTTAAATGTCAGAACTGATTTGGGATAGAGCCGTCGTCTTGTCTGTTAGCTGCAATTTAATATTATTGTGTCTCTAGAATTGAAAGCGACTATTCGTAAGAAAGAAAACATTTTCTCAGCAAAATGCTGTTTTTATCGTTAAATAAATTAGGCATAACAAGGTGCATCATATTTCGAAATACGCTTTGTAGACGCTAGTGGATCTTGGTTGAATGTTTGGATATTAAGTTGTAGTCCCAGCACGAGGTTCCTCTAGTGAGGTGGTCGTACTCATTTTCACACTGTATAAACTCATATCTGTTCGTCCTTAATTCCTTCATTTTCCGAAGTTTTGAAAACCTGTTCAACAGATTTGGTTTTATCCAGCACAGTTCGCAAATGTGTGGAATGGAACCGCAAAATTTCGTGGAGTTCGGTCAGGATACATAATTTGGTTTCGGACCTGTTCCACTCTCTCACACTCATTGCCAATTTAGAAAAGCTTTGTTCTGTGTGGTTATTCAATTAATATAAGCAGACATCCACCGGGACAGTATTACCATAATGTTGATTTGTTGGACCCAACTAGCGAACATATGTAAGCGTGTCATTCGTATATGGACCGAGTGTCCTAATTTAGCAAAATAGGTACTGGCGTTGTTGTACCTCATCAACCGCGGGATGGATGCCAATTAACTTAGGGCATTTGAAGACATTCAACTTTTTTCTTGGATACCCAGTATGGTCAAATGATGATAACACTGTAGCGTTTTTGTACGTCGCAGTGTTCTAAGCCCTCAAATTTAGCTGTCGTTGAGATGCACTCCAGTTCTGATGAAAGCCGCTAAGCGAGAGTGAGCATGCATAATCTTTCATGGATTTGGATACACCAGCAATGCTACCCAGAGTTGG
Organism: Opisthorchis felineus; assembly: GCA_004794785.1. Taxonomy (NCBI): domain Eukaryota; kingdom Metazoa; phylum Platyhelminthes; class Trematoda; order Opisthorchiida; family Opisthorchiidae; genus Opisthorchis; species Opisthorchis felineus. The sequence continues at coordinate 1,413,927 of SJOL01006198.1, forward strand.
AAGAAATAATTGAGTTCTGTTAGAAAAATAACGAACATTCGATTCTTTACAACCAAACTATGGCTTTTCATACGTTGCCAGTAATAATAATTTCAAACCGCTCTCGTTCTTGCGATTTTGACGTCTTATGTTTTTGCTGTGCAAAGTAATTAGTTCTCAGTATAAAGATTCTTCCTTATCAAGCTCAACTACAGTTGTAGGCTGGCTGAGATCAAAAGCGATTATCGCTGATTGCGAACTAAGCCGAATTCACCATTCAAGATAGTCAGTGTGCAGCAACAAAAAGGTCGGCTAGGCATGTCCACGACTTTCATAATCACCTTAGTACCATCAAATGTCAAATCAGTCAGATATTCATGCTTAAACAGATACAGGTGGACTACTCGCCTTCGACGTATGAGGGTTCTGTTATAGTTTTCGAGCTTGATTTCAGTAGTAAATTAGTCCACCTAGATGGGTCATTCCGCAGTTTTGGTATAACGTAGACGAACGTCTATAACTTCTATCACGTCTATAACGTATAACGAAGAAGGGATTCAGACTTGACAGTAAAACCGTTTGGCATAGTAACTATGTATTTTCACCGACTTTGGCCTTCCCGTTCAAGTTCTCTTGTGACAGCTTTGGAATGACTTCCAGTTTTCATTCTAGAGTGACAGTTTTTACTAGTGCTGAAAACGGACGCTAACGAATATCAATCAAAAATGCCAATAAAAATCAACCTTTAACATGGACTTACATAAAAATTTAATGCCTGGAAAAACACGGCAGAATATCAGTGGTAAACAGCTATGATGGCTTACTGGATTCGCCCTCAACTTCCTGAGCGTGTTCTAGATGTTTAACTTTTAGTGTCAGAGGATGAATATAGACAGTGGAGGGGAAGGAGGAACTGTTCTTCACGTGAGAGGAATATCCAGGAAACACGGATATATATATTGCTATCCAAATTGTAAAGCTCATGAAATCTGAACAATCTGATGAAAAAAATGAAACTAAAAGAGATACTCGTTGTTCACGCATTTGTAATAGCGGCTAGTGCGGCTGAGAAATGCCATTTGAATCTCACATCAACAACATTATTGATTTCCAAAGAAATAATTCATGAGATAGAACAGTAAGCTGGTATCAAGAGTTGGACTAATGATTGAAAAAAATGCTATTCGGTTTCCAGGAAAAGCTTGCTCTGTATTCATCAATAAGCTGTAATAAAACAGTTCTTCTAAGGCTAACGTTAAATAGGAAGTGGGCGTATTTTGGCTCCTGGTTGCAAAATGCCAGTATAGTATCTTTTTTACTGCAATGGGACAGAGTTCTTGTATAGTACATCCCTAATGAAAGACATTAGAAAATTTGTTGTTTATCAGCGGATTACTAGTCTCCGAGAAACGTAATTAATCTTCTGAAATGTTACAGGTTTTCCATTATGGAGTGCCAATGCACTGGCGTTGAACAGCTTATTCAGTACGGTTTCCTGGATGACACTGAATGATTAGTAGGGTTTGGGGTCTGGAACGAAATTATTATGAGAGAATCAGTAGGGTGTGAAAACTTCGAAAACTGATTACACTATCAGAAATTCACCCGAGTCGTGGTCGGGAAATCTATTCGTAGAAGGAGCGTTTCGCATCTTCTTATACACATCTTATTTGATAGTTTCCGTTCTGTTGGAGGAAAATAAACATAATCTTTAAAAGCTCACTAGCTCCGTGTGAAATAACTATACTCAACAGAGCTTCGGCATTCTAAGGTTTCAGTCTAGGCTCATTGGTGAGGTTGCAACAAATTATCCGCGTCTAGCCAACTGACTTTGCAAGTGAGTATAGATATACTTCAGGTTTTGCATCACACGTATTAAGTGCTAACTAGGGCCAATAAAACATTTCAAAAATCGGAACCTGTACGATCTACACATGCTTTCTAAGTAGATTGTAATAAACTTCAACAAATTTCAGAGCAATTGTGGGGACCATATGTGGATGATGCAGGAAACGGCCCAAGTGAACTTGTTTGGTAGACCACTTTTGATTAGCCACACGTGCATTGAATTACCTCAAATCTTCATGAAAATATTACGACGATAGACCAAAGCTAACGCGTCGTAACAACCGCAGTATAAAGACAGTTAGAAGGATGATCCACATTTACCGTCACCATTGCAGTAGGCAGCTACCACTGAAATTGTACCAGACTATCTTATCGATCCAATCTAACGTGACCCCACCGTGTTGTCACTGTATCTTGGGCACTGTGTTCAATGAGGGACGACTATGGTATCACTAAAACTGCGTTAAGTCTACACAAGTATATATAGTGTTTCTTGCGGGACGAGACTAATATCCTGCCTCAAACTTAACGCTCGGAGATCGAACGCATTGTTGTAAAATTCTACCTGTCCGTCCTTTAATAAACGACCCTCGAGAGTCAACACCCGCGTAAAACTTCTTTGTTTGTCCTGCTAAGCTGTTTACGTTTCATGGTATAACCCATCAGTGTAAACTAAGCTCAGCTTAATGAGCAAAATCAGAACTTTTTGCGAAAGTGGACTTCTCTCCTTCAGAGAATCCTAGCAAAGCCGACCACAACCTGCAGAATCATGAGACTTTCTGGCTTGCGCGTCCGTACGAAAATGGCTCTGACAAGTTCCTGCCTTGGAGTCATGAATTCTTTCCATCGCCGCTTGAAACTAGCATTCTGGAGAATGTTCAGCTTTTCCGAACAGCTTGACTTGAAGTACACGCTAAAAGCTGGATTGAAAGTACAGTCATTACGGACACCGGATAGTTAGTCAACCACAGACCCGATCATCTGCATCTGACTGGTTTCCATTCATCCAAGATGGAATGAATTCATAAGTTCTACCAAGCTACAAATAGCATTTGTTGTTATTCAGATGCATGTTGATCCGTTTGTCAAGCTTGGCAAGTAGTTTGCAAACGTTTCGTTAAATTGTGAGGAGGTACTGCTAGCACGCTGTTGGGTTTACCACATTACCAACAAAAAGCTGTTGTTTGCTACTCATCCTGTATTCCTGTAGGATCACTTTTGTTACCTGAAATTCAACTACAACACGATAACCAGGCTTTCTTTAAACACGTCGTAAGGCAGGGTTAGTCGATAAGCTGAGATGACCTTGAGATCAAGCTAACAACTAGCTGCGCGTAGTTTCCTACTACTCTTGTCAGCAAAGCGTCTTGTTGCTCTGTTACTAGTTCCGACATTTGTGGTGCTTCTATAAAAATCCATAGGCTGATACGGATGCATCTAAAATTACAACGGCTAAACGTTAAAGCTCGTGGCTATCAGCAGGATGCCAGCAACCACTTGTGTATCCCGTATTTTATCAATTGCCCTTTAGTTATCGGGCACCAAACTGTGGAAACCGTGCACTTCCTTCAGTTCGAGATATGACGTACTCCCATAGTTTTGCATTGCTTTGGACATTGTCATTTAGATAAACAACACCGCGGCGGTCAGCAGTTAACACACGGTCTTGATTTCTTGTCTCTTTGCTGCATTTTGTATCCACAATGCACCTGAAAGAACAGGGATTATTGATATGTGTGCTGATCCTGTCCTCAGTCCACGAAGAGTGATTAGCTGGCCCTTGCATTGTGGTCTTCAGTTGTCTGCTTGTGAACAACACGTCCTAATGTGTTTTTCATACTGCAAGTAATAAAATTCGGGGCTGATTCCTTGCCACGATTCGGTGAATTTCGCCTGTTGAAGATCGTGCAACTTTTGCGACCCATTCAAATATTTCTCCCTTCAAAACAGTATGTATTAAGGGTGTTCATTGTCTGTCTACCTTACTCGTTGAATCTAATATAAATCCACACCCTCTCACGAAACACGAACTGATGCAGAAGGAGCACCCCTGGCGACTGAAAACCTCTTTCATACTAACTTCATTTTAGTGGGTTCCCCACATTCATATTTGATAAATTCGTAAGTTTCATGTATCTTTATGGAACTCATCGAAATAATAATTCATCGCGTTCATACTATAGTACCTCAAAATCCTGGGAAAGCAACTTGGCGCAAAACATTTCTAGCACGGCCACGCACAGTAAGCACAGTAACTTAGAGATATTGTTCACGATCAAAAATTCACTTCATATTTGTGCATTTAAGTAATCTCAGGGTCCGCATTTATCGTTTTTCTCTACGTGAGAAAAATTTCAACCTTTGAAGTCCTTATAAGCTACCCAGAAGGTTCATGTGTCGTTTTGGTGAACATAGTTTGCGAACTTTAAAAGCCTTTGTTAGCCCTTTACATTTCGGCTTAAGCCTTTAATTTACTTTCCAGATCAACGTTCTGTGGTAAGCTGTGACTTTAATCCAGAAACCCTCCAATTTTAGTTGTTCCTAACACTTACGCTTCATGGTCTTGGCATCTGCTTATGTACGACTGCATTGCTTGCCTAATCCCATGTATATTGCTTCAACAAAACAAACCGTATTGTTTTGGGACGGCGTGAATTTTTTTTACATTAATACAACTCTAGTTGGGATTGCTTGAGAATCTCCCTTAAGATATGGTTTATTTCACCATCAGTCCTGAAGAGTATCACCTCCTTGTCCTGTAGCACCCCTTACCTTCAGAGGCCGACTGTGCGCAACAAGTAACGGAAAACTACTCAAGTGAGTGTGAAGGGTGAACACCTGTTTTTGAATATCAGGGGAGTTACCTTAAAAGTTCTGTGACCTTCGACTTAGAGAACGTGGAGGCTCTTTCAAAGTCTTAGAAGAAGCTTGCTTAATTCTCCGCTAATCAGGGTGCCAAAAAAGTGATTTCAGAGTTTCGGTCTGTCATTATTCCTTTCGCAAACAAACTTTTTGATTAAACTTTCTGAACATGGTTCTTTGTCCACTGTCGTATCCGATTGTACGGTGTTGCTCATTTGTTTTTAGACGGCTTTTATTCTGATGGGATATAATATGTTGGGCAGCGAAGAATGCCAAGAGTATTGTGGATAATAAAGCAATGACTGTTGTCTGGTTGACGTGATCAGCACAATCCTGGTCGGCTTTTTTGATGGCATAACCATGGCGATCGCTCACAAATACTTATGAAAATAAGTGCACCTCTTTGGTCATTAGCGCAGTCCTCACCTTCATCTCCCAAAGGAGTAAAACCACCTGTTTGAAGAAATACTGATTCAGTTGAAAAGTCCAAGCGGTTTAATACACTGACTAGACAAATGCAGAGGAACTTTAAGCTAGAGTATTGCGTTACTTCCAAATCGCTCGTTTTGTATGGGTATACTTGTTACGCTTGAAACTTTGTCTAGAAAAATCAGCCTCTTATTCAGATAAAATTACTAAGTGATGAAAAATGCATTTCTCCTAGTGAATTTACATGTAAAATATGGAAACCTAATCACAATGGCAGTAAAGAAAATTGTTAAAATTTTGACTGTGCTTAAAGAATTATGTGAAATTTACACGAACGCCTGGAAAACTATCCACTTTTGTCAGCAAACTTCATTCGCTGTTTTATTGATGCGCTGAAATTTAAAGCGGCGACCATTCTGTGTAAGAAGGAGTTAGATCCGTTAAATTCACTGTTTTCATTTATTTTGCTACTTGCTACTCCCTAAAATCAGAATTTTTCATGCGTGTATCTTGAGTGACACAATTTCTGTCATCACGATGCAACTCGTTACGATTTCGTTCGCTTATTCTTGTCTGGATTTCGATGTGCTTAATCTCAGCGTATCTATTTAGCACTAGTTACTGAATAATACTGAGGTCGCGGGCATTAGTTCCTTGTCTAAAATACTAATGAATCAGATAGGAACAAAAGGCGTGACTGCGTTTGAAACAAGCTGTCAACCAAGATGCTATGGAGAAGAGTCGGTTTGCACATCCAAGCCAGTTGTCAAACTTAGAATCCTCAAGGAATGCTATTAAAACTTGTAAGCGATTTCCGGACAGCCAATATTCACGAAGCTATTAGCCGCTAGCGGTAATTCCTCATATGGACTTGGGTAAGATCTTCCATATGTCCGTTTGAATAACCGTAACACTATGCAGACTTTTCGTGCTCTGAGCCACGGTTGCTGATTTTTTTCCGCTAAATATCAGCAAGATACGTGTTTTCGAGCCTTGTATTTTTTCTCGAAACGTCACACTTTACTGCTTCTTGAGACAACGTTTGTTTCTTTGTTTCACACCTGGCCATGGAAAGATGTAAACCGACCGTAACCATTGAGTGTGACGCTAAAACACCTCTTGGGATGCTCAGAATGTGCTCACATTAATTTAGAACATACGCTGCAGTCATGTGAATTTAATGTGGTCTCGTCAAGCAAATACACATGGATTATATAACAGTCTGAAGGGATAGCAAACTAGACTACAACTGATTGTTAAAGCCAGTCAGTAAAATCGTTCTGCAAACTGGTACTTCACTTATAGTTCACTACTAGAGACATTTTGATTCAAGGGCCTGATAGGTTATGGTAGGACCAACGCTTTTATATGGCGCTTCTGGTGACAAAGCATCGGTTGTTGTAGTCTAACTACAATTACTTCGGTTATTACTATTACGTTTCGTCCAACGTTTTACTAGATTTCTAGTAGGTTGGCACAAGCTCATCAATTCTGTGGAAGTTTGCAGGAGGCTCGCAAACAAGGAAATTGATGAGCGTAGATAAATCTTAGACGGGTGCCCTATCCTTGAAGTTGATGTCCGATATTCGGTAGCTATCAAAATTTTGTTTTGAAATGCATGAGAATAAACGATATTTTGAGAGCAGCGCTAAGCCGATCTGTAACCATTTAAAAGCCTTGCCAATTACAATGGTAGTCAGATTGCTGTTGGCTGCTTTGCTGCTAATTGGCTGTGAGCGTCGTACATATTCGAGTTGAGCAAACAACGGTGATGAACGTGACAAAATGAAAGTGAATTTTTACTGTGAGTAATAATCTGGCAGGCAGCTCCACTGGCAACTATGACTTCACTGGGCTGAGTTGCCAATGGATAGGTTACACAGTATCAACACAGCACCTCTAACCTGCAAAGTGGTTCTTTTTTGTTGTGCCCCCACCCAGTAAACAAACTTCCCTTTCAAAAGCAATTTGTGTGCTCTAAGTAAAGAAATGCAGTCAGTGCTCACCAGTGCTGTTCATTTGAGTGCTTAAAGTTGATTATCTCTCTGTATTTTGTTACTCTATGTACGTGCACACTGTTGCCATTCATTGGGCCAGAATTTCACTTACCCTATGCATCTCACCATACTTACCGAGAGCGGTTGGCATTTCCTCTTTGAACGATCAGCATTGTGAAAAAAAGCAGATTGAATTTTCTGGTCATTTTGTCTTTGCTTACGTATGCACTTTTCTGTACCCCAAAGTGCAACAATACAAACAAGCAAAACACGTGACGATCAACTCTGACAGCACAAACTTTGAATGGGAAGAGCGGGCTAAACTGGGCGAGCTAGGTAGCAGAAGCGTAAAGAAGCGTGAAATCCGACAAATTCTTGAAGCCTGTTTGATGAAAGGCACATGATTTCGACAGTGGTGCACGTGCAAACAGTTGCCAAAACTTGCACACTGTTCAGTTTTCTCACACTAAGACCAATCAAAAACGTATTTTTTCAGTGCTCTGCGTTAAGTCTGGAAGATGCGGAATCGGAAGCCATCATACGACATCCTGGTCTTAGCTTTAAAGGGGACTAACAATGAGATTAGGTTAGCTCCTTATCCTTAGCTCCTTTTCCGAAAAAGAACCATTACACAGAGGTATTATTAAACAGAAATGGACGCATAGAATATCATCGTAAAACAGCTGTATCAAGAAAGTGTCCTCACGAAGAAAGCCAGTCACCTGGAGAGTTTACGTTAGTGTTTTCGCCGATCCTTTGCTCAGTATGTGGTTACATTGGTGAAAAATATTTATTTAAGTTTTATTTGTAGGTTTTGATGGCGCGTTCATTGTAGGTTGAGGGAACCAGCCCCGAACCCAAATGAATATGCAAGTTCCTTAACTTCTTACTGAAATACCAGAGTGGCCTGATCCCGGAACGGCTGCAGAAGAGAAACAAGTCAGTATCCGGAATTCCGCTTGCTAGAAGTACAGTTCTTAAAGAAGATAATAAATGAGCTATAAGAAGGCAATAATTCTCAACACTCTACCGCTTCGTTCCTCATTACTCATTGAGGCTAGCATTTTTTTGCCGGAACCATGTTCTGTATAGAACCGATGAAGGTTGAAGATAACTGTCGTGAAAGGAAAGCAATTGCGATTGTACATCCTCATCTGCTGTCCACTTTGTTTGCGGGTTGCAATTAGTTAACCTCTCAAGTATTGTAATACCTATGCGCTCGAAAATGTCCTTTTTGCGTGGCCGGGGACAAGTGTGTGCGAATGTTGGTTGCCACATAGCATAATTGTTGACAAATTTTATTGCGAGCATTCCCGGCATCCATAAATGTGCTGGTTTTCAACAGAGTGTTCTTCAACAAAATGCACGCTGAACGTACTTAAGAGTAATTTGTGTGAGCATTATGCACAAAACTGTCCAGGAGGTGCAATTGAAAGTGGAACCTGAACAGGCTAATAAGTTCTCTGTCGCCAGAGAGAGAGGAATACTAAAAGCATTCTCGGATAACTCAAACACACCGCACAATCCTGGTGACGCCATATCAGTGCGTATAAGCTAAGGAGATGAGTGTCATAAAGGGAAAAACCAAGTCCGGCGATTTGACACAGAACAGGGGGTCGGTAGCTCAGGTTTTGCAGTTAGTGGTCAGGTTGTTTGCTGAGCTATGAAACCCTTTGCAAACGTTTCTTCGTCACTAGGGGTGGCATCATCAGTGTGTTGTTGTGAATTGGAGCCGGGCTGTGCGTCAGCAGTTATGCGATGAGTAGTGGTGTGCGCGAGTTTATGTATGAGAATATTGAACTTCGATTATTATTGGCTGCCCCCGGCAAGACATTTGGACGACAAGGTTGTTTTCATCAAAACAAATCCAGTATACAACATGTACGAACTGCGAAACAACACATTCCGGCTTGTCAGATTAACAATGTAATTAGAGAAAAACAACAATCTTCCGTTCTTGGACGTATTGGTTCATAGGCCTAAAGTTGGACTATCGGAAGAGAATGCATACAGGTCAGGCATCGAATTAGCGTACTAACAGCCCGACAAGGCAAAAACGCATTGCATTAAAGGTCTGCTCAAGTAAACATGAACACAACAAAGCGCCATAGAGGTGAAATGAAAGAAGAAAACTACTTATATCCAGTAGTACAAAACGGCGGATATCAAGGCACCTTATCGGAAGAAGCCTGACGAAAAGGATATTTCTTAAACTAAAACGGAAGACAGACAATTAAGTGGGTAGTGCTACTCTTCACACAAAAATTCTCTCAGGTGACGGCCAGAACAGTGCAACCACATGGAATTTTATCGGTTCACAAACCGAGCGACACCCTGAGAAGCCTGATTTCAAAACCAAAGGAAGAATCCATACAAGGTAACCACAACAGTATTATTTACCAGACAAAGCGTAGCAGGGCAACGAACATCACATTGGATAGACCAAAAGGATCAGCGACCAAAAGGCGGTCACAAGACAACATGACCCTGTTTATTTGATATCTGCACATGAAGATCAGGAAGGTCATCATTTCACTATGAAGGACGTGAAGATCCTGCAGCATGGATATACAAAACACGCAAGGATTTTCAAGGAGCGTGGTACTCCACGACGAACTCAATCACACGACACTTTAAACGGGATCCAACCTATGCACCTCTACGAACAAGGGATCACGCATTGAATAGGGTAGCGCAGCCGAGCCTAAGACAAACAAATCTGAGGACAGGGTCAACCGCGAGACCAGTCCGGCAAAGGTCCTGAGGTATGAAACACAGAAGTCTAGTTCAAAGGCCCCCAGATACTGGCGGGTTTGAACAAGGATGAAAAATCCGACTGATAGGAGTACTGATTGTGGCAACTAATAGTAATCGAAAGTCACTTTCCTCAAGAGCATGTAAATAAACCGACGTACGCCATTACTCAGCACAAAGCCACCAAGACACAGCTCTGCTACGCTTCACAACAGGGCACTGGTGATTTGACCTCGATTAGTGAGATAACCTTTGCGACAATACTGCTGCGTCCAGCGAACAGCCTGATCAACAAGCGAAGTGACATTAGGGTGTTTGGAATAGCTCACTTGCAGGAGAATAAAGAAAGAGCCTTGATTCAATAATAATTTCGGTCTTCCAACTCAGAAGACAAATGCAAGGTGCACTTGTCACCAAAATTCCACGACGGAAGTATTGTTCCCGTCGTCAGACTGGTTTGCGCATAGGCTACCTTCACACGTTGGCAGCCGGGTAAAACATTGTCTGCAAAATATTTTGTGTCTGTAGCATGCAACCTTAATTTTTTTTTTAATTTTGGCAACCAAGAAATGGCGAAGTCAGCATATTTGTTGGGCTGTTTTGAGGGCAGTGGCGGATATCAATAATGGTTTGCACTCATATTCTTTGGTAATGTTGACGAACATGATCCAGAAAAGCCTCAAGTAGTTTGGAAAACTTTTCATTATCCAAAAAGTACCAAATTATTTACGGTGGGTTCAACATATTCGTGAAAGATGCATAAGGTTTAATTAGATGTGTTCACAAACCTAGCGGGCAATTTGAATATTTGAAGATTTCTAATATTGAGACTGACGACTATGTCATCCGACTGTTATTCATTCCAATACGTCCGTCTGATATCATATTGTACAATCAAAAATACATGTCAACACGTGCAGTATCATGACGAACACAAAAATATCCGAAGCCAGGATAATAAGTGAGGAACGAAACGCTTCACCCAAAACTGCCAACCGGGCTATCCCAAGGCAATCCCATTTCACCCATCAGTAAACGAATGCTCGGTTGTGTGGTCATGACCGTCGGATAACGATGTCAAAAATAGCGGCTTAAACTAGGGCACACAAGCAAAATTGCAATAGCACGTACATATGTCACGGCAGGACGAAACAGTCAGTGGGTAGTTTACAATCGACAGTCTTTAAAGGTTAGTCGATTGAACAAAACTGCCATATGGTAGTTTTTAAAAAGAAAGTAAGGGATCAATGATGGGGCGGACGCAACGGTCCAAGAACGGGAGAAAATATTCCACGACGCAATGCCCCTCAGGCTGAAAACAGCTGTTTTATAGTATGCACAATGAATCTGCAATATTTCTTGTCTTACTTTGTACAGAAAACAGTGATTCATTGCTCCCAGCAATTCATCTTGCAACACGCATTACTTAACTCTCAATTTTTTCATCACTCATGCATGAGCACCCAACCTTATGTCGCTTTATATTTTTGCTAGTAATCCAACTAGGCTACTGAAGGATCAACGTGACTTGGCCCATGTTTTCATGTCTTTGAATCAGTTTTGGACTGTAGTGTACGAAAACGTCATTTCACAAACGTGAAAAAGGTGACCTAATGAACTAATGTGTTTTACTGCCGACAAAGCGTTTTTAGATGAACTCTGAAGATTTGCAACCCTTTTCCCAGAAAAAACAATCCGAATGAATCGAAGTTATACGACTAATGGTAATATTATGTTCTTCCGGAAGGAGAGAATGTAACCACTATTTGGAGATAAATAACGGTTTAAATAAGTTCTTCGAAACCGGCGTTTTGAAGACCTTGTCACTAATTTTGGGGTCTGAATCAGTTTGACTACGTTGTGGTATAATATATTAGGGAACTTGATGTTTTCACACCAGCTGCTACAGGAAGTGATCATGGAATTAAAGAGATAAATTTTTGGACGCAAATACCCCATGTGTCTGATACAGAGCAAGGGTTTTCTGCAGTGGAAGATGAATTCTCAGCGCATCTTACGCAACGAAATTGGAACAAAGCGAAGGGCTAATCAGTCTGACAAGTAACCTTCGCCGCAGTTGATAGTTCAGGGGATGGTCCCAAAGAAACGACGCATCATAATGGTCAGCATATAGTGAAGAGTAGCAAGGGGTAGCAAGATTACAAGAGTTCAAAGGTAGAGCTTGTTTTGAAACTAGAACTGGATTTGAACGGACTAAAGTGAAGGAATGCTGAGTTCCAAATACGACTCTAGGAGAAGGTTGAACCAGGCTTGTTGCACTTTCTGGCAAGAATCCTAAACGGGGCGATCACCGAAACTTCGTTGCGTCTTGAAGTACGCTTCTGTGACTGTACAGTTAGGCAACAGACATTCTCGAAATAGGAAAACAAGGTAAACTATTTGTGTGGTTGTGGGGCAAAGTGGACTGGCATAAGTCAAGAGCAGAATCTCCAGCCTCCAAGCCTGAGCAAAGACTACTCCTGTAAGTAGGTATCCGTTATGATTATCCCAGTAGGTCATTCCGAATTACTTCACAGTGAGAAATCTAGATAGTGAAGCAGCACTGCGGAAAGTGAGGATAAAAAATTTAAAAGGATTGCCCTATATCGCCTGAAATTTGTTAACATACAATCTCAGGACTTTGAGAGACGAACAACGCCTCTAAAGAGCTTTTGTATGTTGATTTATGCTTGGGACCTACAATTGAAAGTATTAATCAAAACATTACCAGCATCCTCCGACTGAAACGAGGGATCTTGTGTTTGTATGTTGCTGACATACTCGGAAAATAAGGGATTTTGGACGATATCTTTGAGGGACCGGAGTGATAAAACTCTGAACACTTGGACTTGCAACTGGTTTGAGTTTGGTGGATTAATGTTGAATAATCCCTAGGAGACTCCGCCTACGACCGCTTTCTGCAATTACTGTAGTTATACACCCAGCTCGATACTGCTTGCTGCACTGATCTCTCATCGCCATAAGTTGGAAAAGCAGCTGTGTGGATTTGACATGGAGTTGTATCCAGTGTGAGGTAAAAGTCTCTGCAGGGAACTTGCTGGATCTTCAGAAAAAAGAGGGTTTACGCTTCTTCCAGGGAAACTGTTTTGAGCAGATTTAAGCTACAAACTCTGTGGGTAGGAACTTCGCAGGTTCTGACTTCAGTGCAGAAATCCGCAAGTTGCTTAGCAAAGAGACGAAGTATGCAACTGGGCTGAGCAAGGATACAATCACAACCGCAACATTTTCAAGTGTATTGGCCATTTGAAACCAACAAGAGGAAGCCGCTTTGACTTCCGCAGCAGCCTAGGGCAATATCCCAGCACTCATCTTGATCTGTGGAAAACCTGATGGTTTCTGTTCTGACGCATAAAAAATCTGGCGTTTTTTATGGAGGTTCTGTCTGACCCCTAAGGCAGGGCGTAGTACAGGTATTTCAAGGTCCGCTGCAGGATTACAGTTGAGAAATATTATTTGGAGCTGTGCACTATAAAGGTCCGTCTGCGGCACAAAATTCAACATCCCATTTATATGAACGACATGGTTAGATGCATAATTTCAACCCACACTTTCAACATATGTTCGATATTTTACCACCGACGGTCAACCACTTCTAACTATAATAGTAAACCCTGAGTTCAAAAAAATTTAACCCGCCTTTCACCTATTGAGTATTATTTTCTTCGCTCGTTTGCACGTATTTCAGGTTTTTCCTTGGTCCCCAGCACACGACTGGCTATTTGTTGGAGATCAGGTTCTCAGCATCGAAGGTCATTGGGATAGTGAAATTACCAGTGGAGAGGCCGAAGCATTAGCAGCCCTAAAAAGTCGTTACCTACGTTTAGTAATTAAACGGTGAGTTCAACTTTTTCCTATTAGACCGCACCATATCTTTTTGGGGGAGCGGATCAGGCAGCCGAATGATTCCTGGCAGTGTAAACCAGATTTAAACATTTATACTGCTAGCCTAGCTGACTTGCCACAAACGAATGTTCCAGAAACATATTACCAGGCGCCGTATAGTTTCTGAAGGAGAACATTCAAATGCAACCGATAAATCAGAATCCCATTAAGTGCATCGTTCAATCATTATTCATGCGACTGAACGATGGAAAACGCCCGGCGAAATGTTTGCATGTGGGTCGAAGGAATGTGTACTATTGATTTATCGACATACATAGCCATGCACCAACGACAATAGGTGTGACCCAGTGGCACAGAAAAATGGTTTGCAAAACGTATATATACAAAATAAAAGCAGGAAAAACAGCTGTTATAGGCCCTAAATTGTGTCACTGATCCCTATGGAAGACAGTAGAATCATCAAAAAATAGCCACTAACTAACGACACTATGCCGATTCCTTTAAACCAAGTATGAAATGAAAAAAACTTGAATGTGTTTCTTTCGGCCCGATCGAAGCAAAATAGTAGGCACGCCCTGGAATACCCAATCAACTGAATTCATCGCTCTGTTTCATCTACTTCTTAGCTTCAGGCTGATGGTGTGCTTTGCTTCAACTTATTGCCACACATACCGATATGGTCATATAATGAGCGTGTACGGTGTTGTAGGATCGAGAATCAGTTTTACCCCGCAGACTGGTTGAAAAATCCAAACCTTCACCATGTAATTCATTTCCTTCACGGTCCAGCCCACTGAGGATCAGAAAGCTCACATGTAATTAAATCGACGAGTGTGATACTGTACGCAAACCGTTGCTGCATATAGCGTATTTGCGCTTGCACAAAATTACATGGCAAGTTAAAACTCAGCCAAAACACTCGTGAAAAGGTAAGAAATGGAACCGAAATATAGCATCATGGTTTGACAGAATATGCGTCATAGGTAACCCATTTGAATTCATCAATGTCATAGCTTCCTAATGTTTCCGAAAAGCCTTCTCCAAAACTATTGTCAGCATCTTGTTGTTGAACTCAAGTTGGCTGGGGCGCCGAACGATTGTTGTTTCTTGTTCTGCTGGCCAGTCAAAAGCAGACACTCGAGACACTCGTAGGCAACAAAATCCAGATTGTCGAGTTGCATATCAGTGGTACTCTCTTCTAGGCCATCAGGGAGATGTTTATGCGGAGGACCAGGTTCTAACTGACAACCTTCAAAAGACCCGCTGTTGTAGTATCTTGGGAGATCTGTACAGAAAGCCATATTCAGCTAATTATGCCGAAGGAAAATGCTGCTTCGATAAAACGGAGAAAATGTTGGAATTCAGTGCAAAACCTCTACGCATTTATTCGAGTAGAGTCTACTCTCAATATCCGAGGGTTTCCGGTAATATCGCATATCACAAAGTAACGTGTTTTTCTACATGAAAGAATTATTACTACATGAAGCATTATTTTACTTGCAGCCGTTACTGAACTATTCTGACTATTGACAGAACATTACTTGTAATATTGTATCGCATTTGGGATCTTCTTTTAAAGGAAACTACCTTCGAATATGCAGTAATTTTCTCTGCCTCCCGAAATTTTATTGAGCGGTTACTGGCAACTCAAGAAGAAGCGTTTATTGGTCCATAGCTTCAAGTGATCCTTCCTTAAATTGATAACTGTGTAACATTTATTTTAATGTGATTCAGCTTACATGACTCATTTGTAACATCATCCTAGGTATTCGTATAACGGAGCGGAATTTTCCTTTACATTTTCGAGAGTGCATGCATACACTCGTGCAACCGTGACAGGAGGAGGCCTATAAAACAGGTAATGTGGTTGTGCACTCAGAAACCGCCTCTAACCACTATTGGAAGGTAGGCGATCTTGTAAATCTTGAAATGAGAGATCCAAGAATATATAACGGTGGCATCGATCCGGCGACCTGTCGTCTACCAAAAAGGTGCTTTATAGACCGAGTTACTAGGAACGCTTGCAATTAAACTACACAGCGGATTCCCCAAGCTTCTGCGTAATGGGTGAACGATGCCTGTCAGCCGTCTTGTTGAATTTCTTCTGTAACCGAACGTTGGTATCGTTCCAGAGCTTCAGTGAAAATTGTAAAACCCAGAGGAAACTAGTGAGACGCCTCACTGGGAATACCAAATATCTGTCAAGTTACTAGAAAGTTCCAACATACACACAGAAGGAACTAAGAAAGTTTTCCCTTAAAACAGGCTATGTTCTGTTGTCTGTTCTGCACCCGGGGTGAATAGAATGCTGCCTAAACGGACAGTAGAGCAAACAAGAAAGAGTTATAAGCTGCCGTGTTAGTACGACAGAATTTTCTAATGAATGTGGAACCAGCAACGTTTGAAGAAACGACTCTCTCATTTGCTCTGAATCAGACCTGATGAAAATTCTCTGGATCCAAACGCGGTGTACATAGCATTACAAACCTGTGTTTGACTGGCTAATTCTCAGCTCTCATAGATGTCTTTTTAGTCGTTATAGCGTGCATCCGTTTTTTAATTAAAACAGGGGAAAAATTTTCTCGAAACGTTTATGAACTCCGTGTGGCACCGTCAAGCTTGAAAGGACCCAATCTTTTTATTGCTAATAAGGTAGAGTATTAAGGGCAAATTTTATAAACCCTATTAATATCATATTCTGCTGTATCTGTTATCTAAAGCTCAACCATCATTTAAACTTTGTTATAATAGTCCATTACGACTTCCGCTATCCTATGTTGTTACATGACAAGCGTTTTTGTGCGCAAAATGATTTCCTGTTTATTGCTAAGTTTCAGCCAAAAGCTTTTCTTTCTACTTTAGTAATTTCAACCAATTAGTACTATCTTGTAAACTGAAGCTACTTAAAAAATTGTCTTTTAATTGCGACAGGGTAAAATATCTTCTTGGGACGACGCTCTTATTAAGGATACTTTGATATCGACCGGTCCAAACTTAGAAATGTTCGGTACAAACGCATTTTAGGCACAAGAAGAAAGTGCAACATATTAACAACGTTATGACAAGGATAGAACAACACGTTTTTTGGAAGTGCTGAAAAAACTAAATATGGTTTTTTCTATGATTGATTGATTTCCCACAGCTTGCGCTACACTTATTCTAGAATTCAAGTCTTGACTGTATGCTGTTTGAAAAACGTTGGTCACCAGTTTGAAACGACACCGGTTATTAGTTTATCGTTGTATGAAAGTGCCAACTTAAGTTTTTGCGTTTGTGACAGAGGAGACTTTTGTCTGGGTGTCATACTGTTGTATTGTTCATATAAAGTTGTGGATTTTAAATTTTCACATGTGATCTGAAGTTACTGAGCTATTGTCACCATCTTTAGATCCTAAACACCTAATCCGGGTGAGAAGATCTTTTAAACATTGAGAACCCAACATCCAGAAGCTGACTGACCATCGGCCAAACCTGCTTCATCGCATTAAATGTCGAAATAAAGCAATGTCATATCTAGCTTCCCAGAGTAAATGAAGTGACTGATGTGCTCTGTATAAAGTTCACGCATTTTGCATGCCAGTTAACATTACCGAGTCAAGTCGAATTTTGTCTCACCTTGTCTAGAATCTGTTCATTTATTAAGAGTCATCATGTACCTAAGATTTCTACCATTATGAATAAATGTTTTCTTGAGGTACAGTTCACAATGTTCTAGCTAGTTTAACGACTATTCAGCCTCAGCAGTGAATTGTTATTAGTGATTAAATCATTAGGCGTAACAGTTGAACAGCCTATGCTCACTAGTGTTATGAAAATTTGATATCTACAAAGTGGTCAACGCTTGGAATCACCTTACACAATCGCCCAGTGTGATATCATTCGAAAGGTGACCAATGATCGAACAAAGTTTAAAAAAACACCATCGGGGAGGCTAGTGTTCATTTGTGTCCTCGAGCCACTTAAATGGTGGATGCACCTTGAGATAGAATAGCTTGGCAGAACGCCTTAGTGAATGAGCAGCTTACTGCTAACATTGACATTATGCCCAGTTTCAATCCTTCGAAGTCTAGTGTCTATTCGTTGTGCACAATCTTATAAAAATATTCACTTTTTTCAATGAAAGCCATGAAATGCATTTCCAGGCTGTTTTCACCGGTTGCCCTTATGCTATTTGTCTTCGTTCTCAGAACATAACTATTGGGTGAAATAAAAAATCCTACCGTGCTACAAGTAAAGCTGCGACTAACAAACATCATCATTTTGTCTTAGCCGTAAACTATTGCTTGTCCGCACATGATCTATCTAAGCTTTTCTAGATACGACTGGGCCTAAGGGATGGAATTAACAGTACCAGTTCACGATGGAGGTTAAGTGAGAATACAACAAGAGCAATTAGGCAGGTCAATTGCAACAAAAGTTTGGACTGGATAGATCCGTGCGCAATCACTGCATCAGGCAAGGATGTGAAAACCAAAGAAGTGGTACACCTTCAGGTAAGTTGCTGCAGTGTTCGCTTTCGGATCAATTAAGCTGTGAGCATTTGTAAAACCCATCGAAAACTGTCCGATATTTCGACTTACATAGCAGAAAAATGATTCAAAAATGTGGGACGTGAACAAGCTAAAACATTTCAGCAACATTTTCTCTACTTTCTCGCGCAGAAAAAAACCAAAGACCCTCACCAATTTAATCTTCAGTCATTCATTTTACGTTACTGTAGGTCACTGTCTATTGACAGTATGAATTTATTTGTTTTGACCGAATTATGGCAAAGACACACTTAACTAGCTTACTTCAGTGCACTTTCAGAAACCTTTTTTTTACTTTCGAGGCCTGTGAGACCATCATCCATGTTACAGGCCGGAAGTCGTAAAACATTTCATCAAAAGTTAACGGTCTTTCTACACTCTTGAAGTGCTCTTTTTGGTTTCTAATGGCCATTTTATATAGGTGTCCTACAAGTGAAAGCAAAATTAATTTAAGAAAACAACTCGATTGGGTAACAGACTATCTAACTAAGACAATAAAGACAAACCTGTGTTTCCAATTTTACTTTGCGTTTTCTCGCGTTGGTTACCCAGAAGTACTTTTGAATCCGATTAAACTTTCAATCCGTTTGGACGATTCCGTTAGAATTTACTTGAAATATTGACTGATTTTTCACTGAATTAGCATGGCATTTAAACATTCTGTACTCGGGATCATAAAAATTGTTTTCCCCTATTTGGCCGCTCCGGTATTCAGAAAATGGTCAAATGACTGAACGCTTTGCAAACAAATGTCAAGCTCCCAACAGGTAGAACAAAGTGAAGCACCATTTTTCGTGTCAGCGTGTGTAATACAGGAGTTTTGTTTACCGATGCCTGACTGTACTCGGCAAAATGCGCTCGGTCCCTTCGTTAGCCCATTTCTTACACAAACAGCAGCTGGTAAATTCCGGAACTTACGAAGGAATTATAAAGACATAGTAGAGACATGGTAAGGATATTATAAAGACATAGAGCAGGTATTGTGTGATGATGCAGTGACAGTTAATGTAGTAACAAGTCACACAGTTTTAACACATACGGCGACCTGTTCTGAAGAAATTCTGTGCTAAACTTGCACTTTGCGTTTCATGTGAGACAATGGGCTCGGTTGAGAATTTTGGAAGGCCAATGTTATGCCTAACACTTGTGTGAATTCCTTCTTGGGTGTTCAATGTTTGCACGCAGACGCATGGCCGCTGTCTGATTACTTACAACGGTGACAATCCATATTTTAATGTGGCTCGTCACTTCGTGGGGACTAAATTCATGAAAAATAACCAAAACTGTAACTTGCCCAATTTTTGATTCAAGCTTTTCATGCGGGCACTCCAGTGACTATGACCTTCTTATTAAACAACCCGAATAATAACGAAATTTTGGCTGTCTGCCTATCGTTATTCATTCAAATTTGGAAAATGCTCCTGTTTTGGACAACGCATTTTGAGGTATTTGCTACCAAGTCAGATTGTGGGACAATATGAAAGAAGTCTGTCGCGTGGATTTAGCGTGTAAGCACAAGCCTTAAGGCCAAAATTTTATGTGATAGCTTCACTGTTGAAGCAACTAATTCGCTTATTCCCGTGAGACTGAAAACAGGGTTATCAGAAGAAGAGGCGGTTATTGATTTGAACTAACTGCACAGTCACTTGAAGCCGTGCGCCTTTTTCGTGTGAAGTAGGTGTATATGCTTTCGACTTTTATGAAACTGAACGAGCTTTCTGTTCACGGCCTTGCACACTTCGCCTTCCTACTCACGGAAGAAACTTATTTAGACCATAGCACGAAAAGTGTGTCAGTAATTTCTTTGCCACAAACAATGCATATTTCCAGCAGCTCACAGTGGGCTGTTGAATAATACCCAGAAGTCATGTGATCTAGCCGTATAGGACATTAAATCCCAGGCCCAGATATATAAACATTCCTTTTATACACATCGCTCATGTAAATGGGATGCTGTATTTAGAGGCAGGAACACAAACGCTCTAGAAAATTAAAGTTAGAGATTCCGGATAGATACCTATTCACCATCTAGAGTGTAAAAAATGCAGTAATATGCGTGACGATAGTTTGGTTAGTGTGGACCACACTTACTGACAATAAACGACTCTAACTAGTTTTCCATCCTTAAGACGACTGTCTTTCTCTCGAGCGCAACCGACCTTGCCTTGCGTTCTTCTAGACAGATATTACTTCGCTAAGGGTTCATCATTGTACCTAATATTTAGGGGCATCCTAAGAACACTCAAAGCATGACTTATACATGCAGTTTGACGCAGGAATGATCATCATGTCTCGAAACATCAGCTTCATACTTTGTCTTTGTGTCATGCGGAATGTTTTCGTTTCATGTGAAATATGTAGAGTTGCTCACCAAACTCGAATTAGGAGCAGAAGTTTAATGGTACCTGAGTTACTTACCCTCAATTCCAGCATGGGTATTGAAGTTCAATACACCTTTTGAAAAAGTATTTGGACATAATATAACAGAGCTCAAGAACCAAAGACTGAATTTGCGTTGGAAATTCGTTACTACACATTTCCTCACCACTATCAAGGAGCCTTGGCTTTTTTATTTTAATGGTGCTACTGTTTTATTGTTTTTTTATTGTAATAAAATACTGTCATATTATTGCAGTATTATTATGTTATTGCACTGTAATTAACGAGAAAACCGATTTACAAACCTTTAGGAAGTGGACGAGGTGCTAACTAATACCGCAGTACCGGGAGTCACTTCTCACTCAGCTACTTTTGAAGGTACAGGCTGTTGGAAATCGTGGTAGTAACCACTTGAAGGAGCATATACTTATAAGGCATATCGCATAGGATATTTGGTAAGTAAATGCGAACCACTAAACAAATCAACCGAAATTTGACTTTCGAGTTGGATGTGATGATATTTTTGTTATGGAGTATGATTGATACTTCCTATGGACTCGTTGATTTGTCCTGTTTGTCACTCATTGGGCTGTGGAAAACATTTCTGTTGTTGTCCCCTGAACACAAAACTCACAGAAAAGGAATTATATATAAGCATTTTCCCACAAGGACGAATAATCTTAAATCGGAAAGTGATGTTTTGCACAGTTTTTCTGATTTCGTGAGACGAATTTTTTGTTTATTTTCTTTTTAGTATACCAATGTTTAGCAATCAATATATGGGCACAAGATTTGCCTCACGCAGCCTACCGCGTCCACCAAGCTCGACGATGTCCTGGCAACAAGGACCGTACTCACGACTCGACTCGGTGAGTGAAGTGTGGTCAACCTGTCAAGGTAAAACTAAGTGAACAAAGCTTTCAGTCTCTACTTTTAACGGATACTTGCGGCAACGCGACACGGCAGGAATTACAACCAGAGCTCAGACTGATCGCCACAGAAGTCACACTGATTATGGCAGGCTGCTTCAGGGATAAGGTGCTTAAGGTGGCTTAATTTGTAGGTGACTACATCAGTTTTGTTGCGGATCTCAAGTAACTATTTGTAGTTGTGTTTTACAGTGCGAAACAGAGTCAACAATAAAAAAACTGCCGGACTTTTTACTGGCGAAATAACACACGAATGCAAAGTGGAGGCGTCGATTTCGGTGCATTCAGTAGCTTTTTCACTTGGCCTTAGCACCAATTCTCAGGTTATTACCGACGGGCTTACTGAATTTTCAAGCTGGCAGCGGCATGCATAAAGATTGCTTTGATAAGAAACTAACCTTAGTAGCATGGAACATGGTTGATAGCCGCACGGCTCTAAGATGATGGTATAAGCTTCCCCCTGGGTGGAATATCCAAAACTGACACCGTTCCTAATCCTACTCAGCGTTTCAGATAACTTCTGATATTTCATCTAATAAAGAAGTGACAGAACACTTCGACCTGTCGGGAAAGTGCCTTTTGAATTATTCATATCGTTTTTAGAAAACAGCACGCAAATCCATGTAATTGCCTTTTTATGCAACGAAGTATCCGGCACAATCAACTTGTCCGTGAGTGGTATTTTTAATATACCCCTATAAAAGCGCGAGTCGCGGGAACCGGCCAACATCGCCCGCTTCATGGACGTAAGACACAACTTCCTAACAGTGGTACAGTATCCATAAATCGGGTCCAGACAGAACCTACTTCGAAAAAGTTGATGAAGCCGTTGGAACAACCGAACACTTTGTCTCAGCGCTCAACAGGACGTACAAAACTTTCAAGTTCTGGGTTCTCACTGGAACTCGACGCCCGCTGACACCTTCAAACAACAGAGATGAACCTACTGTCGCCCAATTCAACCATGTATACCAGTTTGCACACATTTGCGGAATAAGTTACCATGACACCATTGTTGGTTGCCTCATTACCGTCAACGTTCTAGTTCCAAACTCAGTTGAAAACCCGACACAGTTGCAGTCATCTGCTGGCAAGCAACTTTTGGCTGCAGTTCACTAAGTCGATCTGACCTTACAGTTTACCGTTATATTTATTCACTGGAACCCATGTGTTCTGAAGCTTCACGAGGCCACAGCAATCAACGGATAAAACGAGAAAAGGAACTGTGATTGAAGCGTTTCTCACAAAAGCGTCTTGCTTATTAACCTTTTTTAACTTCTTTTCATTGGAGTGGATTTGTTTCTCGGTGTATTAAAAATTTTCCCTGTGCATCCAGAGCAACGTCGGTGATAGGCTTCCATCACGAGCGTCGTTACAGCCTGTTTTGCCATTTATTTACCAGCCTGTACGCACGTGATCGACTTCTTTTTGTCCTGGTTACAACATCAGAATGTTTTCTGGCTAGAGACAACTTATGGCAAGCCAATGTAAGAATATTTGCATCTAGCATTTTTTGCCTTACTCTGTCCCCCCTCCCCCAGATGCATACAGTAGACCCGACGGTAAGGTGCACTATTTTCGGAACTTTGAAAAATCAGCCGTCTCTTTCTGTCTGCATGAATTTAATCCTAAAGAACTATGCTATCCTCAGTTTGTGTTTTAGTTACTGGAACAGCACATTCACAGTGGTTGTGATATTGCTCCGAAGTTGATACAGCCCCACTGGTTGTTCATCCTAGTATTGGCCACCTCGATAGCTCTAAGTCTAAACCCACTCGTTGACTACCATTCACGCACAACATGCCATAAAGGTTGCCGTGAGCTCATTACTGGGACACAAAAGAAAGTTCCGTTCAATTTTTCCCCTTTATTTAACAGGCAGTTGCAGTTCAGTCGTCTGAATAAGTATACCAAACCCGATTTCTAACCAATTTTCCTCTCTCTATCTCCTTCTGTAGTACAATGAGATCCCAAAACCAGTCAATGCTCGTCCGGTGCCTGACGAAAATGAGGAGGTTGATTACAGCTTTATGAATTTGCCTGTAAGAGAACGACGGAAGCTCTTTCTTGGAGGTGGAAGACCTTCGCGTTTCAATTCGGTCGGACAACAGTCCATGACGAGTAAGTCAGCATCATATTCCTCAACCTATTATGTAAGTGTTGGAAGATGGCGAATTATTTCCAGGCTCTAATGAACCAGTTCACCGGAAACAATTACAAAACACGTCTTTGCTTGCTTCTGGAAGAGTGACACCAGTGATTTCGCACTATACATTTGTTAACCCGTTTCGGAAATCTGTAACAGTAAACAGCTTCTTATACTTGAATGATTTCTAAACATATGTGCTCTTGTGGAACTTCCTAACGTATTGATTGTGAACTATGAGTGTTTGTTAGTTCACGTCGTGAATAATCATTGGTGAACAACCTGCCTCTCCTTAAAAGGGGCCTCTTAGCTTTTAGCGCAAAAACCCGAAGACTTTTCATCTGATCGCCACCTTAGCTCTCGCGATGCAAGATGTTGCCAATCCTCTCATTTCGTATGCCTCAGGTGAACGGTGTCACTAAAGCCAGTAACACAAAACAGTATTTCATGTAATGTTATGATAAGGTGTACATTAAGTTCGAGAGACAGAGCCATGCGAAGAGGATCCAACTTTTTGATTGTAGAAATCCTTGGTAAAGGTTACCCACGGCAATCGAAATGTCGGATTACAACAACTTATTCCACTACGCTGTGTTTTGAATTTAAAAACTTCCATAGGATTCGATTTTCTGAGAAAAACGCCGTTGTGATAGACATGACTTTGTAGCTCTTCAAAAAGTGGACTATTTTTAGACAGATGCATTATCCCTCTACCCCTGGCGATCTATCTTATTCCGTAGCACTGAATAGCATTCACTTATTTTTGTAGGCAAAATGTAAATGCGATATTCTACCTTATTGTCGTTAACTATTGTCGTTAATTACCTGTCGTTACCAGAAGTTTCGTTAGACATTCCTTACATACTCAAATTCTGATAAAACTTGCTGTGATTATAAATGGTGTAAAGCTCACCTTCACTAAGGGAGCTACACAATCAAGCGTGTCGCAAGAACCAACGCTGATAGTGTGGACTAAACCTGTGTACATTTAAACCACAGACATCAAATGGGTCTGCTTTAGTAACTGTACAAGGCCGTTATAAAGAAGCAGCTTTGCGAAACTCGGCTTTGATAAAACACTGTCAGGAACCCCAACCTACGTATGTGCTAAAGTGGGCAAAGATGAATGTAAGTGGTTCCTTGGGTGACAACGTAATAAAATCCGTCTGGATGGCGCGAACATAACAACTCAGAGCAAAATTTTGATTACCGGGAAAAACTATGACAACTAAACCCACTCATGAGAATAAACGTATCTTCGCCTCATCTCGGTGCCTTCCCCTGTTCTAATTCGAATTCTTTCAGTCCCCATAGACTCCCGTTCACTCCTAAGAGAGTGATTACTGCTCATGTAAAACGGCTAACAGCCCAGGTTCTGCAAGTTAGCTATGGGACACCAAAGCTCTAAACCTGACCCCGTTCTGATGCTACTCACAGAGTTGATAAAAAGATTTGTTAAACCCGCTGTTGGCTTCGCCCAGTTTGCAGCTCGTCGAGCAGTCCTAGACCCGAAATTTTAAAGTCTTATTCTTTATCTTGTGCACCACATTCAGCCCTAAAGGGATTTTTCAGCTGCAAAATATGGTTGATGAAAATCTGAATTATGTCCACTTAAGGAGTATCAAAGAGGCTGAAACCAGTATTAGATTGTCAAGGTGTTTTTGTCCACCTTATGGGCTGTGCCATGCGGAGAAAAATACTTCGATGTCTTCAACACGGTACAGTTGGAACATGAAGCGGCATTTATGCAGTACATCCAGCTGAAGACTAGTTTGTGGACAGTAATTTAGCCAAGCTCCGTCTGAGTCGCCCATAAGAACTAAATTAGTTTGCAGGCGAGTTTCGTTGCCGTTTTAATCATCGAGATTTGTCATACTTCATAGCAGTTCAGTTACCGAAGATTCCTTAAGTTAGCCCATTCACTCAACAAGATTGAAGAAAATGCGTCGCGATGTGTGGTATTGATCAACATTGTATATCACCTTGGGCTTCTTGATTAACCAAAGTCTTGTTGATTTCGTAAGCAGATTGACAAGTTATTGACCGAAATCTTAAATGATTTTTCGTATTGTTTTGAGAGTCGAATTACGGTTCTGACCAGAAGTGTATCAGTTGGGGGAAATGAGTGAGAAAAACGATAAAGCACTGGATTTATTCAATCAGTCAATAGGAGATGCGCGACGCAACTCCTCGTCTATCCAAGGATTCTAGCGTGAAGTACGGAGTGCAATAGGTCATCGCCCATTCTGAATCATTTAATGTGCATAAATGAAGGCGCTCGGTGCCCCTTTTACTGTTTTAACAGATACAATTGCCTTTGGAAGGCCATTCCACTAAGCAGAGACCCTCATCCATAGAGAGGTCAATCAATTCAAACGGAGTCTTCTATCACCTTATAAATCCTCAGTGATATCTCCACCTGCGTCCCCTGGTCGACACCCCAAAGTGCTTCCAAAGCTTCTGTTCTGTATAACCTTGTAAAACTTATTAAAGTTCAACTGTATGGCCAAAAACTGGTTCGGCCTACACAATCCTAATGGGTTCTGGACTCGCTCCAAAATCGGCGGCTAGAGGAAGATTGTTTGTATCCCGTAATGAGCTCCACGTGACAGATAAGGAGAATTTAGAATAACTCAGCGGTGAGCTTGTCGGATAATCTTTGAGTCGTCCAAAAGATTCTGGGGCAGAACTGCCCCTTCACTTCTGGTGCTTGACTACGTTTAAATCAAAGCTATTCAGCTTTTCAAGGCTGTACTCACTTTTTCTTGTATCAGGGACTAGTTTAGATTAAAGACCCTTACAATACGAGGATTATCGCAGCAGCATTTCCAGGCCATCAACGACAGCAAGTAACCTCCAGAGTAATAACATCGTGCCTCAGAACCTCTCAAAGATAATCTGTCGCCTGTTCAGCATTGAATAATGACAAAAGCCTGGGTATACTACGTACATCAAACACTGGGTAGTCACATGTTGCAAAATGCCATTCGTATACTTTCTCAGCTCTTCTGGCCTCACCACCTTGACCTGAGGCATACAGCTACTCAGGAAAACTTCATCCACATTGTTCCATAGGTGCGAAGGTCACCGATTCATGCGGAAAAACTCTCCAAAAGCTGTATTCTTAAGGTTTAAGCAGTAGATATTCTTGTAGCTCACGACTAATTGCCTCACTACAACCGACAAACATTGTGTCTACCGGGTCGCGGGCAATGAATATCTCTGACCGTTTCACTTTTGCGAAATGTAGGTTTGATACACGTGAAGGCCGTTTACAAAACCTTGCTCTGGTGCCTAATTTATGACTGTGGTTCTCTGTTGCATCCTTAATTAAACTGTCCATAACCTTACAGGTCATCAATGTGAGACCAACCGGTCAGTAGTTTGCGGGATTACATTTAATCCCTCCCTAAATAATTAGCTCGACAATGGCTGTTTCCCACGACATTGCTCCAAGGATATCCTGAAAAGCCGTGATGGAATAGTGGTAGTAACTGTTTCGAAATGCTTCAGGATATGAGAATATAATTTATCGCAGCCGACTAAAGATAGTTGACTGAACGAGATAAATGCCGCTTAATTCACATAGAACTTTTCTCACCCGCCTATTGTAGTTCCACTGTCAGCCGACCTCCTCGCAGCCGTCTGGGAAGGCATTCCTAGGTGAACTTCCTTGATCAGCACTGAGTAAGGTTTCTCCGTCATATGATTCCGCTTGACCCAAAATAATTACTCCACAAAGTAACTTTGCACAGGTGTCAGAATGGACACTGCCTCCAAGGAACTGAAGACACTTTATGTCCGATGCTTTAGACTATCACTTGGTTGGGTTAAGATATAAGGTATGGAGAGTTTGTGTCGGTTAGGTCCCGTTGGCTCCAGAGCATGCTCAATTAATTTACAACCAATTAAAGCATCTGGGAAACAATATTCAAACCGGTGGTCAGTTGTTGATGCGCAGATTGATTTTCAGCAATATCGGGAACTTTGAATTCACAAAAGGAGTAGGTGGTCGATAACGCACGCCATGCTAACCATACACTCAATAGTCTGTTTTCTGAAGGGATCCGGAGATCTCTACAATGGTCATACCATGGTCCATGGAATACTTCATTTGCCGGAGATTTTACAAGCCCAAGTTCCAGGAATCGGCGACAATAAGGCAGGATACCTCTATTCATTCTCTGCGATGCAGATTAATCCAAAATCTGATACGAAAACGAGGTGTTACTGATTCCGCAAATGAGCCAGTCTTCAGTCAATTCAAAGACGTCTCGACTGGACGGGTCAACCGGTATTTTTATTTCCCAATACTTTAAACTTCCATGGATTACCATTTGATTATCTTTTTTACATGATGTTTCCTGTTCCGCTGTATTGGTTTCCAACATTCTTGAGAAACTATTCGGTAACCTATTTATCTGGGGCGTTTCAAGGCAGGTTTTCTCATAAACTCCTTTAAGAGCTTCAACATATATTTCTAGATAGGAAGCCTTAAACAACGCTGCGTCCTTTCCCTAGTCTTTGAAGAACAAAGCTAGTAGAAAAAGCAAGCAACTCACAATTCCTTGTTAATTCTTGACTAGATAGCTGTATAAATTGACCGCTTTCTCATGTGGTTCCTTATCTATGGACAAGTGATTATTGGGATTACAGAAGGTCCTTTTTCGTGGGAAAATAATTTCACTCTACCATTTCCCCCAATAACCCATGAACCCCACGAGAAACGGAGGAGTTCCTAAGAGTTAAACAGATGGCGGCTATCAGATGTGGAAAGTTCGCATGACACTGAAGTCTGCTAGGGTCAGGCATGATTGACTCTGGCGCGCACATGAATTTTACGCCTCTCCGACCTCAGCTTCATCCAGGAGGAAGATTTTGAAATAAGCGTGATTGACATAAGGATTCTACGTTGCTCTTCTACACTGCTTACCTTCTTCGACCCCATTCAACCTTACCCACAATGGTTTTCATCTTGTTAGTTTTTTGTTTATTTTGGTGATAAAATGGCAAGGAAACCTTTGGATTGTGGTAGTATGACCATTCACGTAGACCTGTTTTCTGACGAGACGCTTGACTGCTAATTGTGCAATCTAGTTTGGTATAAGTATTTTGGTTTACTAACCGCTGTAAGTGGGGTCTCCCTTTGGTCTTTTCTAGAGGATGTGCGTACGTACACCCAAAAGATGTGAGATTGACAACACGAAGTTTAAGGGATTTCACTGAAGCAGACCAGCGAACAGACTAGAGTGGGATACACTGAGTGACAATACATATCAATAGATACATTGGTTGCCTTTCATTTTATCCTCGATCTGTCTGACGCCAAACCCTTGTCAACTTAAATTCCCTTGTCTCAAACAGCCAGACAAACTACTGCATTTGAAAATTATGATTGTGCCAAAGCTGAAGAATCTGGGATAAGCTTAGCATGAGAACCACATTTCCGTTATGAAGCAACACCAAAACAATACTCTGTATGTGCAGAAAACTTTATTTTTGTGTGGGCCAAAGTAAACTGCTTTTCATGAACAAAAACCAATAGAATTCCACGATACTGTGCCCCTCCTTCGTAAAGACTAGACTGACTGAAATACTAACTTTGCATTCTCCAAACATTTCAATGTCTTCAGGGACCTGACTGAAATTGACGAAGGCTATACAAACGAGGTCAGAGAGATGACATCGGACTGCTTTAACCAGGAACCATGTTTCTGTCAAGTATTTGTCACTTGTGAACCGAAGTTAATTCAAATGTGCTATTTCTCTTACGCTGTTGTTGTTCCTGGGATCTCCGCTTTCGTATTGGTATATTGTAAGGTTTTTAAAGCTGTCCGGAACAACTTTTTTGTATAACCGCCAAACAAAATCTACTCGTTACGTGAAAACCTGTGAATGGAATGACGAGCTGAGGAGTGTATTATATATACAGAAACGGCTGCAAGGCGCAAAACATCCGAAGCGTTGAATGGATTTTTCAGCTGCATGAAACAATAAAAAGATCGCAGTAGTCTCAGTCTTACTGCTTACTTTTGTGCTCTTAGCTGCACATTATGAACCAAATTATTTTCTGAGTGAAATACACTCATTTGCAAACAAATTTGGTTTTTTCGAGAGACTCACCTGGAACCCAGCTGAATCTCTCTTTTGTGATATTTCCATTCAACTGAATGTGCTGCACCAGGCCGCCTCATGTTTCAGTTGCTACAATATTCGAGATATCTTCTAAGTGGTGCCCTTGAAACAGCCCGAAAATGGAACACTTTTCTAGAGCTGAGGTGTGAGTTCATATTCTTGAAATCAGCTTTTATGATAACTGTAAAAGTGGATACACACAAAAGCGTTTTCTGCTTTTGTACATACAAGTACTTATGGTGCTGTTTGGCATAATTCAAAAGGCCTCAGTGATGGCTATGAAAGACCAGTCGTTTATTCGTCCCAAAGAATTGGCACTTCGTTATAGAGTTTGATACCTTGACAGAAAGCTATCACAGTATACCCAATGTTGTTTCCAGTAGCCCATTGCTTGCTATTTGCTCTTTTCTTCTTCTCCTTAAGCTTTTCTCATCCGGTTGGGGGATAGGACGCGGGGCTCAGCCAATTACCCATGCATTAAAATCCATTTACTGTATTCTCCATCTCAAATAGAACTTCAAGAAAACCAAGTCACGGTGCTGGCCTTAAAACTAGTTTTGAGATCAATCAGACCACCTCTCTGAGTGATATGCTCAACCACATGGTTACATCTGAGGATTGATAGGTTGTGGTAGTGCTACCACGGTGGGTAAATTGGATATATCTTTTGCCAGCTACTTACACCAACTCATCGCAGTAATGCAAACAACCAAGAAGTTAGTTTTATACAGATCAAGTAATCTTTCAGAAGCAATCGTAATTCGTCTGGAAGATAATTAAGATTGATTGACAGCCCTTAGCAGTCGAAAAATTTATGATTATATACAAACGCCATTCAGGCCTTCCATCTAAAATTGTTTTTGCTTTCTAAGTGCCAAGAATGAGAATGCCGTCACATCCACCACCCTCTCGCTATGAAACACAATCAGAATTTGGTGCAGATGTAGATGGCTTTAGGTGGGAATCAAATATCACGCCAATCTGGGTGAGCGGAACCCGTTCAGCACCAAATTTTGGTCCCACCAAGAAGTCAAGCACTACGGGGACTATCATTCTGCAGACACCGCGTGGAACTACACCACCTGCGACGACACCGGTCCAGCGTCCGTCGGAAGTTTGCATAAGACAACACTCTCAATATGCCACCGGGCCTTTTTCACCAAGTTCGCCAGAGGTACGGTCTTATTTTCTTCCCTGCAATAACAACCATTAACTGGTCGCTTTTCTTTAAGTGCATGCTCATGTTTTACTCTTTCTCCTTATACCTTCAAAGAGACAACAATCCTCTCCAGGGAGATTTTACGCAGTAAGACCTCAGCAAGTCACAGTATCACCGACCCGTCAGCCGCAGTATTCCACAACCATCCGTGTTCACGATCCATACACCGTGAGTCCACAAGGAAAGGTCATATGCAATGGAACAACCAGAGTTTACCCCGGAAGGCGATACCCTTCCACCATGGGACGTCAGGTTTACGGTTTTAATCCATCAGATTCACAACAAGGTCACCCGATTGTAGTACCAGGTCGCATGGTACAGCCGTTGCGTGTGAACGTTTTCAGCAGGTGAGCAAGTACACCCAGCGCATGTAGATTTATTCTTACTAATCAATCTTCAATCCAGTTTGAATGAAGTGGCGTCCATCACTGCATATATTACCACGCTTTCTTGAAAATAAGCCGGCATACTTGACATGATCATGTTATTTCCTTACTTACAAGATGGTGTTCCTGTCGCCTGCATTCGGCATTTAAAACAACCCACGAAAACCGTAAAATCAACCCTTTCTGTGTTATGCGCTATTATGCGTGTAATTTTGTATGGATTAAAATTCGATTGGGCCGCAAAATGCGGCTCGACTTTGGCTGACTTTAACCGCAGGTAACGCAGACACCCGACAGTATCAAAGAGAAGCCCACAGGCAATGGTGGATGCTTGACTGTTATTGTGGCTGATTTTGAAGACAGCAAACGCTGGCATTACTCCATCGTAACGAACCGATTATTTGGACCGCCCAATTTGAGCGAAA
>SJOL01006199.1:1890-18026 GCA_004794785.1 Opisthorchis felineus
CCACCCCCCAGTAGCACGGTTGCATCGCCTGTCGCCGGTGGTTCTGAGTCTGGCCTTTATGACAGGAAAACCGTAAAAGGTCACCGTTGTTGTTTGTCCGTAGCTGGATTGGACTTGTCCCGGTTGTCACTGGCCTGGCAACACCAAGGAATACAAGCGAATGACAGCAGTCCTTTCGCTTGTTTTTAAAAAACTATGTGCATGAGGTAGCCTGAAGGTACTGTACGAGGCTCACGGTTGACATCAACGTGCAAAGAGTTGCCACCTTCGTCTTAGTTGGGTTGCTCCACCCCAAGTCCACCTCATCATACAGACATAACGCGCACGTTCTTCCCTCTTGTTCTCTGAAACAATCATATAAGAAAACGTAAAGTCGTTATTATTTCCTGATTACTAGCAGTCACGGCTAACGCCTAATGGCTGTTTTTGCCATGCACCACTCGTTTCTTGGAGCTGAGAGCAGTGACTCGGTGGCTGGTGACCCACACTCTTACCCTACTGTTGAGTTGACGTAGTAGATTCAAGTTAAACTACGGTTCTTATTCACTATCTAGGAAGCTGTTGCCCAACCGCTTATCATTTTCCACTGTTTTTGTTTGCATTAAGGCCCCCTTCGCATTACGGAGACCCTATGATTGGAATTTTTCGCTGAGATAAAAACTACCGCCATGTAATCTTACTATGTAATCGCCTGTTCCAACTAGTCCAACGGCTAGCCACCCTGCCTCGGTGGCTAAGTCCTTACCTTCCCAAAATTAGGCACCTACCCTGGCCCAGCTAGTACTTGGCTTCTAGGTCGGCCAACACAATTCACCTCTTCCTGGGTTTAGTTACCTTGCTGTCATCTCAGATTTTTTTCTATTGGATACCGTTTTATCTGGTGCCTCCGTGCACACGCCAGACGCTACTCCTCTATTCCTTCCTCACTTCCCCTCTTCCCAAGCCTCAAACTTCGGCTGTAGTTGCGCAAACGCTCCTTTCAACGGTTATTCATTCAACCTGGCTTGTTTGCGGTCTACAATCACGTGGTCTTTCTACCGAATATAAATTTTCCGTGACTCTTCATCGGCCTGACCTATCTGTGTCAATCTTCTCGTCTAAACCAGATCCGGATGTCACGGAAATGCGTATCCCCTTTCCGATTGCGGCAACCTTGACGACCGTTACGGGGCTGTCCAGAAAACGAAGTATGCCAGTGCAATGATGGCATGGCACTGCCATACCCAATCCGATGGCACTCCCGCAACTGTTTTCTTCAGAATCTCGACCGCAACTTCTCGCCTACTCGAGCCTGAAATCGCAACCACAAACAAAATTTTAACCTGGCTCCAACCTCCTCGTTCTAAACCGCTTAACCTATCGCTTGGATTTAACCAACCTAGCTTCCTGCCTCAACTTCGGTTTGCCTCTTCCACAAGTTCAATTTCATTTGCGGTGTTCGTTTGACCCTAAGTATTGGCACTATCTTCCCATCAAAACTACCCTATACACCTGAGTTCTCTACAACAGTGACACCAGTGAGTCTACTCAGTTTCAGTTTAGACCATATCTTAGAGAAAAAACTTGCCATTTGTCTTTAGATCAGATTCTTCAATCTCCATCTTCATTGTTGTTCTTGTGACCCTAGCCATTTACTCGACCGCCCAAGGTCACTCATGGCCAGCAACCATTTTCAGCTTCATTTCAGGACTGTCGGCTTCATCATTGAGCTATTCGTACCTCCTGCCCATTGTCCACGTTTTGTCTTTCGGTTCCCACAACTGCGGTGACTTTTCACGTAATAAGCATGCCTTGTTGGTTGTAACTTCCTCTCCGTTGTGTCGTTGCCTGCCACGTTCGGGTCGTAATGACCCGATCATGCCTCAGTCGGCATGCTTCCTACAGGTTGGGAAATAAACCTATTATTAGTGTTACCATTATTATTATTACTGCCCACTTTTATGACACTGTCCCTTTTCCGCGCAATCCCCTGTACCCACAACCCTCGCCAGTCATGCTTCTATTCAGACTGTAACATTATGATCATGCCTGATGGCATGCTACCCACCAGTTGGGAATAATCATTATTAGTAACGGTTGAAATGAAATGTTAACAACTTGATGGAGTACAGCGCCGAGGGCAGCATTCGAGGCATCAGTAGTCAAAATAGGCTTCGTGTTTTCGCAGGTAGCGAGAAAAAATAATTTTGCGGCGTGAGCGATGGCTTGCTTGGCTCTTTCGAAAGCAGTAATGGTGGCGGGGGCCAAGGTAGCAGATTTTTCTTTCTTTCTTCTTCTTTTTCTACGTCCTTTCTTTGGAGCCAAGTAAATCGGTCAGTGGCTGTAAAATATCTGCACAATAGGGAGATAACAACGGGCGATAACAATTGATGGTACCAGTAAAACGACGAAGTTGTGTAATAGTGGTGTGCATGGGGGAAGATTCGCAGGCCAAAATGCGATCGGATAATGGTGAAATACCGGTCAGATCAATGTGGTGGCCAAGAAAATCTGGGCTGGCAATACCAAACAAGCACTTGTCTAAGCTCAAAAGTATGTTATAGGTAGAAAAACTTTCAAATGCTGCCTTGAGATGATCTGCATGCTCAACTGGGGAGGTGCTAGAAATTAAAATGTCGCCTAAATAGGCATAGACAAAAGGCAAACCACGCAAACTTTGAAAGATATGAGCTGCATTTCGAAGACCGAAAGGCATACGCGTGAATTCGAAAAGACCAAACGGTGATGTAATAGCTGTTTTGGGGCCGTCACCCGGGGCTACGGGGATATGGTAGGCCGAGTCTGGAGTAAATATTTGTGTGGCATTAGGTGCTTGCGAAATCGTGGGTATGTGGGACGGGGTACCTATCTGGGATAGTGTCGCTATTGAGGGAACCGTAATCCCCACCAGGTCTCCGATCCCCTTTGGACTTATTGGGTACCATATACAAGGGTGACGACCAGTGATTCGATGAAGTGCGGATGATGCTGAGTTCGAGCGTGTGTTCAGACTCGTGTTTAGCGACCTGGAGCATGTCTGGATGGAGGAGACGAGGCTTGGTATGAACAGGTGGACCTCTCGCCAGGATGTGGTGAACGACGGAATTCGTGACCGGTTGAGTGTACTGACATAGATGAGTAAGGGTAGGAAAATCCCTAAGGATGCCGGCGAAATGAGAACCAGGTAGGATAACCCGGATACCTGTGGATGAAGTTGGGGCACTAATTCCGTTGACCGAGAGGAAAGTTAACACGTCCAAGAGACGTTTGTGTCGCACATCGACAGGTAAGTTGTAGTGGGTTAGAAAGTTATCTCCAAGGATGGGTGTTTGGACGTCGACCAAAAGGAAGATCCGCTTGAACGCACGTCACAATCCGAGGTCAAGAGTGAGGGAACGTTCGCCGTATGTAGCGATGCGGGTGCCGTTAGCGGCTTGTAACGAATAAGAAGCGGAGTCAGGAAGCGGGCTCTTATATGGTGGCACACTAACTTCGGCTCCCGTATCTACAAGGAAACGTGTACCACTTGAACGATCGGAGATGTGGAATGGGCAACTAGTGCGCGGAGGGCCACAGACAGCCGTCGCCGTTACTGACTGGCCGGGATGTTTAAAGGGCTACTGGAATGCGGCTTGAAGGAACAAGGCGGTTGGCTTCTGCGTGCTTTGAGCCCGAAAGATTGGTGATACCAGCGCCAAGAAGGACGGGAACGCGACAACGATTGAGATCGTGAACATAGTCAATGCTTGTTGATTCCGGGCCGTTGTAGACGATCGGTTAAGGTATCAAATATTGTCTGCAGTTGCGAGAGGGCGGAAAGTATTGGGTCGGAAACTGTGGAAGTAGCGGGTGTAGGGTGGGAGACAGAGCTAACAGGATGGCTGGGGTAGGTCTCGTGAACGTTCTACTACATGCGAGCTAGCTGTTCCAGGCTGTGGTCATCAATGAATGCACTGATGACGCGAGATATGTAGGATGGAAGTTTATCAAGCCAGAGTTGTGTCATGATTTCTACCGCCAGCTCACGGCCGCAGAAGAGAGTGCGTATACGGCGAAGTAGTTGCGAGGGCGACCTGTCACCAATTTTGATTGTGGTGAATAAATCTCTAAGACCCTAATTTTCGGATTTGCCTGTCCTACTAATGACGGCCATTCGAAGAGAGGTCTTCCAAAAGATCTATTTCTGTCTCTACATCATTAGGAAGATGTGGACGACATAAGAAAGACGGGTGGCTTGAGAAGTGATGCGTCGGGTAGTGAAAACAGCCGCGACTTGGTGAAACCACACGCTGGGATTACGGGGATTATAGTCTGGTAAACGGGTGCTAATCGAAATCTCGACTAAGTCAGATGAATCGAAGTGGATATCCATAAGGGCCGGGCAAAAACCTCGGGCTAACCAAATTTACAGTGATCTGGCTACCCTAAAAGTTACTTTACCCTGAGTGGGTTACAAAGAAATAAAATAATAACGCTAGATTGAGTATGCTGTATTAAAGAGGGTCAAATGGAACAGGCGCACTAGGAATTGTTCTCTTTAAAAAAGTTCATCGTTGGCCTAGGTCAGCGAATAAATAATAATCCAATTATGGTTGTCCAGGGGTCTTCTTTTGAGCAGTTCTCGCATATAATAAAAGCCGAAGATAGTCTGAAATGTTTTTATACTAGGGTTAGTACATGAAACTCGCGAATGACCGCTGCAAAATCAGAAGAGAAAGTCGAAGCACGTGACCACGTTTGTATTGTGTGTAAAGGGTAAGAGCGCGTTTCATAGTTTTTCGTATTCAAACAAAAACGTTTACGCAATTAACGAAATAGGTTATGAAATAATGGAAGAAAAATGAAGGTACAAAACACCATACTCGTTATTGGATAGTCAAGCGAACAGATACGTTATCTTTCTTGTCACTGTCATTGGACAAGCCATCCTGTAAACCTCCTCTCCTGTTCTGTCCTATCCTGTCTTGGCAGTCCCCACGAATTTGAGAAGCTGTACCTGTTTTCAGAATTTTCTTCTGGAAGCGTATCAGCTTCAGAAACCGTTACCTACTGGTCCTTTCTGCCAATGAAGCTTGGAGGATCCCCTTCTGCATCCGGATCACACATCGCTGAGGTGCAAATCGCTATTTAAGGTCATAGCGTAGGCAACATCTGCACTTCAGATGTTCGGACTTCGCATCCCCCCTCATACAGTCGGGCTACTAAACGTGGATGCAGTAGGGCTCAAAAACATTGAATCCCTACAACCCATACTCGCATGCAATCTTTTCGAGTGTCTTGTTGTTTAAACGCTCCAGCAGTCGACTTATTCGACCGGCCATTAACGGTAGCGCCGCGGAGATGGACCGCCGGTCAGGTTAGTCGGTTGGGGTCATCTCCTTTCAGTCGCTACTGGTCTTGGCATATATCATTCTAGGTATAAAGAATTCCCCGATCTGTTTCCTGGTAGCTTCCTTGACTCTTTGCCGATGATAGCAGGTTTTTCGTGTCTTCGAGCATAGGGTTGGTCGCAAGTGCTTCAGGCTACTGTTATGGTCTGTGTATGTTGTCGGGTAGATGTGATGAGCATTTTTTCCTCGGTACGGAAAGGGTCCACGTGCATACGTAGCCCCACCTTGTGTGGTACCAGCCGTTGTAGAATGCATCGTTCCTGGTACTGGCTTGCCTCGGGGCAGAATGCGGTTACGCACGTGCGCTTGCAGGAAGTGCTCGGCAGTAGAACACTGGGTCACTTTCGTTTTTTGTTTGGATTTCAAACCTTTTCGGCTCTCATGGCCAAGGGTCCTTACGCGCGGAATTTTCTCGTGAATACGAATAGATCCAATTCGGACTGCCCGGGGCGTTGTGATGTTTTTATGCTGGAAATCCTCGGTTTGGGCTGGCTTTACTGCTGACTGCGGAGATTGTTACCGATTTTCTTGAGTATGGCTTCACGCTAACGGCAAAATAGCCCATTTTGCCAAGCTCCTATTTGAATTTCGAGTAGAATGCGTCCAGGCTTTGCGATCGAGAGTTAGGATACCGCTAAAAATGAATTGGATATCGGGGGTGGTCGTCCGGCGTTTCTGTGTTAGCAGACTCGGTTATCGTTGTCATAGGTGTATTCAAATGGAGGCTATCCCACAGTGCATTCATAGCCACTGGTCGATCCGTACATAGAAAGCATGGAGACGGAGTGCCTCTCTAGGATTCTGCACATCCCAGTCCTGCGCGAATTTTTCGCAGCAGTTTACTGGTGGCAGTGGCTTCAGCTCAAGTAGGCTCTTGGATCTATCATCATTTTGTCTCTCATTAACTTCAACCGGATGGCTGTGCGGACAATATGGCCAGTGGATGCAGTCCTCTCCGGTTTGAATAGTTTCTATGTTCTCGGGCGAATAGCTTTTCGGCACGAAGAGCTACGGTAATTCCTCAAGCTCTCCCTTTGTTGCAACTTCTCCCAGGCTGATGAATTTGTGGCTGGTTCATGCTCTTTAGTTGAGGTTATCGCAGCTGTTAACGGTTGCATACTCACGGCTTCCACTCTGGGTCCTGGTGCCCTTTTAAACTTGACCCTATTTTGTATTGTGCCCTCCCACCTAAGTAGGAGTCCAGAAATTCCACTGCACTGTTTCGCTGAGTACATTTGGCCTTCACTAATATGGCGGGTTGCCGGCCTACCGACAAGCTTTCAGATCTGTTCTCTGGTTTAGTCGAGGTCTAATAACGTACCATACCCAGGTGTATTATACCTCACATCTTCTTGTCCGGGCTTGTCCAAGTGGAATCTTTATTCCTGATTTGTTTGCCGCTGTCGTGCGCCGCACCTGGAAGTCGTTTTATCTTATTCACTTTGGTCTGATTGGGTTCCAGAAAGCAAGTCAGCCTGTTGCATCCTTCGGGACATAGTGGATAGTCGTCGGTTGATCTGTTGAGGTATTAGTCGGTCGACGTGCGTAGGTGAATTTGCAACCTTGTCCTAAGGGCGGATGGTGACGCGGCAGATATGGTCTCAGAAGGCAGGGAGTTGCACTGTCGCCAGACTCGACGTGACTAGAAGTAGCGGTGGTAAATCAAACGGCTCCGTTGGTTGTTGAGCTTCTGTACTCTTTGAGACTCATGCTCATCAGGTTGAGTAGTGAGCGTCAAGGGTGGTCTTAAGCCGCCAGAATCTGGTACGTGAGAATCGGATTCCCCTTTGGTCCTCTGAATAACACGGGGTATAACTCTAGAGAGGGGAGACGCTCCGTGCAAGTGTGCGGTTGTGTGTCCTTCGGACTCCACACGCAGCTTGATATATGCTGCGATAGTCGACGTCCGACTTGCCGAAAACCCGTCTTAGAAGTCGGGCTTCGTGACGCTTCTAGCGGCTTTTTGATGTTGGTTAGAGCTTTAAGCTGATCCCAAGGCACCCCTTAGCGTCCGTCGGATATTTGGCCCCAAAGTGTACGAACGTGGGTCTGACGGCTGAAGCTGCAAAATGCGGCACTTCTATTGAAGGAAAGTCTGTATTTGATGGGTTGTCTGTAGGCAGTGTCGATGTCCGATTGCAGAGCTGTGTATTCGCTGTAGGAGCGTGTCGTTGTCCAACACCACATGACAATGCTGGTGCTTCACTACTATACAACCAAGCCAATTAATTTGAATAAAGCCTTTTTATTGAACAAGAAAAACGAGACACGGAGAGAAGTACCTAGGACTAGCTTACCAGAAACATTCGAGGCCTACATCTGCAGCATTCAGTCAGGAAATTTGGATAATAACTGACAGCATGAACGCCACTGCCATATCGTCTAGTGTCTCCAGTCAAACACAGGGATGGACCCCATCCTGGAAGGCGAACAGCACCCAAAATTTTCGTGACATCTCTTATTTCCTTCGGGTCGAAATGGCTCAGTGGCTAGAGCGCGAAATTACTGACCGGAGGATCCGTGGTTCGAACCTGACCTCTGCTTCTCGACTTCCTCTGTCTAGGCTTGGGCAACCTGTCAGTATCCCAGCCCTCATGCTTTCTTCTGGTGGCATGGCAATTAGACACCGAAAGAGTGCTACAGCTGAACGATTTTTTTATTCCCTCCTGTCATGTCGCATTCTCTCCACATCTAGCCTTCCGCCACTGCAAATTTGGCACGGAAAATGGCACTCGTTTCGGCA
Source organism: Opisthorchis felineus (assembly GCA_004794785.1). Taxonomy (NCBI): domain Eukaryota; kingdom Metazoa; phylum Platyhelminthes; class Trematoda; order Opisthorchiida; family Opisthorchiidae; genus Opisthorchis; species Opisthorchis felineus. Next base: position 10,003 of record SJOL01006199.1, read on the forward strand.
GGCGGTAACTCGGTCTACATAACACATTCCCCAGCCCCCTTAGCTTTCAGTGCTGGATGCATCCTCTGAATGAAGTACTTCATCACCGAGGATCCGTTTCCTAATCATATTGAGAAATTCGCTAGCTCCAGCCGATTCCAGCTACTAAATTGGGGCACCCGTAGTCAACCACCTGAATATGTTTAATCCTCTTCAAACCCGTGTGACAATCAGCTCGCATCGTACTCCGATATACGCGTCCTTTGAGACCCAGTGACATTCCTTTTTGATGTCACAAGTGGTGAAGTTGGCAAACGCCATTCTGGCCTTTGTGATTCGTCCGTAAAAAATTGCGAAAATCGCTCAGCTGGAACACCATCAGTGACGAAAGTAAACAAAAATGAATAGTGTACACGCTTTTCGGACACCATTGTTTGTAGGAAAACCCTCGAAAGCTCCCTATACACTTACGCGCCAATAAGTGTGTGAATGGAGACAGCACAGACTTTTGGGACATACTCTGTCGCGCCGTTGGTCGAAGGAATTGAGCCCACTCTTGAAGCCAGGGGACACCAAGACTTTAGGACGCTTATGTGCATGTCTTTGCTCTAACACGGTGGAGTGTGAAGATGTGATCCACATAGCCTATTTCCGGCCGGGATCCTGCTTGCTGTTCTCGGGCTTCGTCTTCACGTAAAATAAACGACAAAATCAAGTTACAACGCCGGTCTTGATTCCTTTGTGCAGCACATTCGGTCCATCACCATCAATTGCACATCAGTGTCTAAACGCTGATCCACGAGCGTCAAGCATGATTTCCGAGGTTAGGACTCCATTGGTCACATCTTCACGTTATATCGAATGCTTGGGCAGCGCCACATGCTGCTGGTTAATGATTGCAGCTTTCATCGACTGCTTTGACTCCGTGGATAGAAGATAGATCACTTCGTGTGCTTCACCGAAGAATGCTCCTGAAGTTTGTGAATGCGCCCTATGCCCTCCATTTCTCCACTTTTGTGTACGAAGTTACGACGAATTTTTGGGTGCTTTCCTACAACTACGGAGGGGTTCAGCAACGTTGCGCACTTTCCTCTTCCGGTTCTGTCGTCCACTCGAGCACTCCAAGATCCTGGTTTCGAGATCTCGTCTAGCCAAAGACTCCTAGTTGAACTATTAGGTCGACATTCTTGTGTCATGCATGCGTTATTAGGGTTAGAGCAACGTTTTTGAACTTGCGTCACTTATGGTGTCAGAAATGGGTTTCACGGAAGCTAAAGGACCGTGTCGACAAGCAACAAGAGCAGGCTTACTCTTTGGTTTTGACTCGTGGGTCTTCCGATCAGAGGATCCTAAACGGCTTCAAACGTTTGACCATCGGTGCCTTCGCAATATAACAGACCTTAGATGGCTGCTGCTTGTGCGCGAGTATTTGGTGGTGAGTCAATTATTGGAGCAGCAACTGTAACTCACCAGGCTAAGATGGTTGGGGCAAGTACTACTCCGAAACCGTTTGAGCATCGGTGTATCTGAAACGTCGCAGATATTGTTGGAACACAGCGTCCGTGATACCCAAGTGCAATGGAGTGCCTTCGGGGAAGTATCAACTGCTTACACTGCTACGATCGTGGCGGTTCTGCATCATAGTTACTAGTTTCTATGCCTAGCTTCCTTATTCCCCAATATGAACTGGCTAGTTCTTTTCCTTCATTGTATGGCTGCCGTTTCTTTATTCTTATCCTCGGTGATCGAAACAGCCGTACCTCGGTGCACGGCTTATAGATGAGCTTCTTACTGGTTGACTAACTGCGTACGTTATGATATAATCTGTTTTCACATCAAGTCTGGTTTATGTGTTCGCGATGCAGTGTTGCATAATCTCCAGCCCCATTAAGCATGGTTTGGCTAGTCTTTGCAACATGCGTCCGTGTAGAGACACTGCGCCGTTGATACGTCTTCATTTCTGTGTGCTCTACAGTCAAACACTTCAGACCCCAAGGATGTATCGTAAATGCAGTAGCGTGGTGAATTTTTTTAAAATAGACGAATACTCAGTGTCAGTCTTCTAGGCCCTGCGAAAATTCTCAGTTTCTCTAATTCTTTAATGCAGTACCTAAAAAAACACTACAATTATTATACGCTTTAGACAGCTCTTCATAGTAGGCTGTCATATCCACCCAATCGGGAAAACTAAAAGATACTGGATTGTGACAAACAGGTTGGTATATTTTGGTGTAAATTATATTTAGGTATTTGGTTCATGCTACCCCTTAACCAACTGGGTCAGTAGCCACAGAAATCCCTGGACAGCAAAAGGAGAGAGCTGCAGCAGAAAAAAAACGAACTACCCTTCAGTTGCCTTTTTCACCTGAAAGTGTGTTGAAGCCTTAACCGAAGTCGATTGTGTTGAATGAATTACGAGGCAAGAGAAGGTTTGGCCGCCTAATTCGGTGAATGGAGAAAATGCGCGCCTTTTTCGTAAGGCGCAACATAAAATGACATCAAGCTTGAATAGACTTCAGAATGCATACAGCGCGAAACTACTGTCTGTGTGACCTCGGTCGGTCGCCACACGCAAAGCAAAACAAAGAGTTTAGAAGCTTATGTTCATTACCGCAGGGATTGCTAGGGTATTAGGAGGCGCCGGGCGAGAGTACTAAGCGCAGTCGGGACTGTGGTATATGGGAAGTTTATCTCTATCCACCTATGAGCAAGTTTTACAGCGGAGTATAGTGGTTGTACGACAGCATGCCAACGACATTCAGCTCTAGTGTTGCTGTAAATAGGGATGACGATGAAGCCCAAAAGCTTGTGAGATCAGATAAAACAAGACGTTCAGGGCTTTCTAGCCCTATGTATTGGGTGCTTAACCAACTAGTCATACAGGCGACTGGCGGGTTCAGTGCGTTCAAACGTCCTCAGTGTGCATCTTCATACAGAACTTGCGCACCTGGTTATACAACCAGTGTTTCGGGCTGTAACTTCTAAGTCCCCTTGTTCCCAACTCGCAACCTTCGACATTAGAATCCGGCGGTGACGACTGCTAGACTAGTGGTTTATTCGCAGTCGTTAGATGCTCGCAATAAACGGTTCACAGAGAAAGGGTTGCCTCATGTTAAGGCCCCTTGTGAATAAAATGCACACTAGCCGAGCAAAAAACGTTTCGCAGTGACTGTCACTGCCACTCTTTAATTTAGGTCTGAAACATTTATTTTGGTTTTAATACGTTTCCAGCGTATTACGATAGGCTTGCTTGGTCATGGTCGAATTTTCAGAAGCTAGAGGCACTGCTCCCCGTCCACTTTTCTTCTTTTCTTCACAATAAGGCTTTTAAATAAATCATGGTTATGCGGCAACAAAGCATCAGTGTTGAACACTCATGTCATGCTGTCGATGATGATGAGGCAATTCAAGGTAGCATACAAAGTAAGAGCATACAAGGCAGATAAGCCGCTAGCACAAACAAGGCGCACATCAGTCCATATAGGGTTGTGTGACACGTACAGGGGAGAGCAATCAACACCAGGCACCCCACCTAAGTTTCATACGTACGTAGACAGTCCAAAAAAGCAACCAGGCGCAGATAACTGACTGCGACCTTGGAAAGCCCCAGTTTAACAGCTAGCCTGAAAAACGTACTGTAGTCTCAAAGCTGTTACTCAGTCGTCTAGTTGGTTCAGCACCGACTTTAGTTGCTGTGGTATGGGTAATTCCAAACGACTACTTGCCCGATTTCGTTCCATATAGGAAAGTGTATTTAATCTGGTCTGCGATTCTAGTCGATTCTTTTATAGTTTTACTTGGCCGAATTTTTAAACTGCTCCACCTAACATATTACACTGATTTTACTTCTCGTTCTGTCCAATATTTTACCTCCATTTTGGGAATCAGCAGTTTTTAATCCGGTAACTTCTTTTCGACTAGCATGATTTGAGCTTATTCTAAATGTCTCAATTTTTGGTGTGCATTGTTTTGGCTGTTAGTCTGAGCCAGTTGATGTGGTATCAAATTTTATCAGCTGTGTTCTTCCCATCGTCCGCTGTATTCTGTAGCTTTGCGCCCTTTACCTGCATCGGGAGGCTTCATTGCCCTCGACCTCCATTTTTGCCGTCTTTCCTTTTTTACCGAATGTTTACTTCTCACCATTTCTGTTCCGCGGTAGACTTTCATCATGCGTCCCACCGGGGTACACTTCGTAAATCTCATATTTCTTCGTCCGTGCATGCAATGAACAATGCCTGTGCTTTCGTCATTTTTCTAACCCTAATAACTACACCACCACTAAGCGCAACACCTCACGAGTACCTGCTCTTGGTACTTTCGCCTTGCCACTGTCCAGCTTCCCTGTGTATTGTTTGGTCACACGTTTGATAATGTTTCCAAGACATTTCAACGACGCTTCACGGCCTAACTGCATTATACTGCTAGCGTAGCTCTCCAGCCTTGGTTCACCGTAACCGAATGGTATGCCACTGACCAAGTACAGATAGCTGAGCTTGATACCTCTGGCTCAATTGTCGCATGCGTTTCTGTTTTTACGGGCGTCTTCACTGTGATGCACCGGTAAAATTTGCACCCTTCCTGTTTCAAACAATTTTGAGTGCCGGCTGATGTTACAGTCAAACAGAAGTGACAGACATGTTGCTGTCAATGATGTTATTCAACATACAATAACATCACAGGTGCTTTCGGGGTATCCTTGATTGGGTTTCATTTATATGTAATCTCAACTGGTTTTGTTGTATCCGATCCTGTGATTGTGTTGTGTCATTTGTTTGCCTCGCCCTTATATTCTGCGTGTATGAATTTGCTTCCCGGTGTTTCCGGTTTCTCGGGTGAATGTAACATGATAACAAGCTATGTCAGGAATCTCCCTGTTCAATAGCCACCGATTCCAGCGTGGTCGGTAAATTTGCTCACAGTTTTCTACTACTGTGCAGTTCTCGGGTGTTCTGCACCGAACTTATTTGCGTAACTAACTTGGGGTGGAAGTTGCTAACTTTGGACGAAAACTGATCACCTTTTAACAAACCTATACTTTGCAATTCTGCTTATATGAGTCCTACTCTTTTCAACTATGGTTGGCTGCCTTGCTTATGCCTAAGTTGCAGCTGGTTGTTGAGCTACCATGGAATCTTCGGCAATTGGGCAAGTCGGATTGAAAGGCGTTGATACCACCGGTTCTCTTCCTGAGTCTTCCAGGGATTACAGAATCATGTATCAGAGTGAACAGCCACACGGTTTGCCGTAGCTGTTCAGAACACCTACGTGTGACTTGAGCAATCCACACTTTCGTGGAATGTAATTTATGTGTATCACCCTAAGGAAGTTTCAGTTCAGTCCACTACGTGCGCTTCTGCCTTAGTTGGCCACACTGCGGCTACGTTCCTGGTTTAAGGCATCGTTCCTTAAGCCTAATTCTCCAGGTGTGACATGTACGCTAATTTGATGGGTTCACTGGTGAGTATTGATTTTCGCTCGGCGCGAATTTGCTATGCTGTACTTCTGGTTATTCCGACCTTGCTCTTCGATATTTCTTGTCGATGTTCCGGCGACACATGCAACGTAATAACTTTCATGGTGAAGGACATTCGGCCAGACAAGTTGAAAGGTAAGGTTTATCGACGCTGCTAACGTGTCGATATTCGCGTCATTGTTCGTAACTGTCTTCTTCCAACTTCAACAGGTGATATTCTCTTGACGTAAGCAGAAATTCTAGTGTAGTTTGGTCGCGCGCGCACCTTGTTGGTTGATCACCATTGGTTCGTCGTCATTTCCGCCCTGTTTTTTTAATGCATTGATTGCATACTCTGTTTCTATTTCCAGATGCCAAGCGAGCTGGAGTCTCAAACCTGGTAAGCCAATTCTAGATGTCTTTTCAAATCAACCCGGCGTCAAGGTCAAGTGAAAAGTTGTGTGAGGAGCAAGGGTGTTTTCCACCTTGTCTAACCTATGTGTACGAATCGGTCAAACAGCGGTGCTGTAGCTCACATACCAAAGCTTCAGATCATCTCGAGATTGGCAGTCGGATTCCATACCATTCTGCATTAATCGTCACCATGGAGGAAATTGATCATGAAGATCGATGGCTAACAGTTCGCTTATGTGAGGATGAGACTTTGGGGGTCCAATTCCTGACTTTCGTTGTTCAACGTTCGCTTAGCCCACGGTGAAAGCCCTGGATTTTGAGGGGCTTGGAGACCCCACAAATCTCGGTTTTGGGGTAAACTCAACCTGTCAGAGTTGGGTGCTATCTAGGAAGCCCGGATGACGGATTATCAGTGCCGTCATCGGATTGAATAGCAGGGTACCACAGCTGAACGGTCCGAACCTGCAGTTACACCCGGAAACTGCTGATTCTCAGCACGTGTGTCCACAAATTGACTTACCAGCTAAGGGCCACATCACCTGAGGTCTGTTGGCAACTACAATCACTCCACTGCTTTCGTTCGCTTCAAAGGTGGGAGTGAGTAGTTTGATCTCAGGAATCTTGTGCCGATAGTCAGCAGACGGCCTTAAGCACATGCATTGAGTTGATGACCACTGTATCTTTAGTCTGTTTACTTGTAGCTGCTCAGATTGGAAATTATCCAAATCAAGTTGGCCACCGTCTATTTGAACGTTAGTTTTTTGGTTCGTTGACACGTTACGAATTGATTTCGTGACTTTTCTCGTCCGCACACGCGGAACAAAATTCTTGTTCTGCACCTGTGCGCAGTGGCATTAGGAGTCAAATAATGCCTTACTCTCCTCACCTCTGATCTGGGTAAGCCCTCCTCAGTCAAGCGGGTCTAACTCTAAAGTCGGTGGCTCAGGATGGGATTCTCTTCGAAAGCCCTAACATCTGCCTTGCGGATCAAACGACTGAGTCTCACACTACGAGGACAGTCCCGGAACAAGGTCTTGATTTCTTCGATTGCCTTGTGGTTCAAGGCTCAAATGGGGCTCCCCAAATAAACCCCTTTAATCGGCCCTGACAGCCGGAAAGCAACGTCTCTTCGTTCGGCACAGGAACAGCGGTCAGTTTCAACTCTACTCCCTACCCTCGCCGGTACGATCCTGTCTGTTTTTCACTAAATTCAGCGCCCACTTCTCGTTTCAGACAAAAACCAAACATTTGTTGATAGCACCGAGTAGTCTGTTCAACGTAGTGTCGTTTAATGTCCATACTCTGTCAGATAGGGTAACAGTCTTCCCTTGCTTATGTCGTTTCTTCATTAAAAACTAATGTGTACTGTTCCCGGAACACATGCGTGATCCTAGTAGATGGTACACCTCAGCAGTGTATAGGATAACTCAGCCGCTCACGCCTTTCTTAGCCTAGACTATCCCCCCTTGTCCCACTGATGTGGAAGGCTGTGCAGTCGGACTGAACGGGTTTCAGAATTCCCTACGTACGACCCAACACCTGAGGTCTGCATACGCCCTACCAGCGACTGTCGCGTACACCTTTTATGAAAGGCTTTTCGCACTTGTGCTAACGGCAAACTTCATTCTAGCTGGTAATTTTTACACATAAGCGGGAAGAATTGGTAGGCATGAAAGTGGCATATTTGGTGAGCATGTTCCCCGTACCAATAGTCATGATGGCTCCATACAAATATGCTATCTGTTTGTCGCAATGAAACTTTCAGCACGACTGTGCAACCTGGTGTCATCTTAATCTAAATCTTTGAGCGCCCAAGCGGTCGTCTATAGATGGCGATCCCGCGAAAATTGTTGGAACGAACAAGAAACAAGCGTATCCAGCTCGTGAAGTGTTATAGCGTGTGGAAATAAACTTTCATTTTCACTGAAAGTACTATCTCTGAAAACCCGATGTGCTTTGCAAAAGCCCAAGCCAGTCAGACCGTCACGAAGAGACTGGACCTTACCGTGGTGTGACGGTTTGCACAACTCAGAAACCCATTGAGCTATACTGGGGGGTGTCCCCGCGACACTCACAGAGTCTCTCATACCAGGTTGGTCAATGGTTAGAGGTCTGACGAACACAGTCTCCTGGTCCTCCAGGTTGGGGGTTGGAACATATGGCGACTTGTTCCGTAGAA
>SJOL01006199.1:21554-106437 GCA_004794785.1 Opisthorchis felineus
TGTCAGTGGCGTTCTTGTTGTCAGTTTCTATCCAGATTGCCTGAATGAGTGTCTGGAGGCGTAGGCACCTCGGAATGATTGTAGTAAGCTAGCACTAAGTCCATTCCCCGTCCACCTTTATTCTTCCCTTCACAATAAAGCTTTCAACTGAATCATGGTTGTACGGCAGCGAAGCATCGGTGTTGAACACTGATGTCATGCTGTCGATGATGATGGTGATGATGACAAACTCTGACTACGCCTTGGTTCGTTCCTGTGTTGTGACCCGTTTCCCCGCAACCAATCGCTCGTTGCAGGCGGATCCGAAGTCTCTAGCTCGCAAACTTGGGAGGAAAGGATCTGAATCCCTTTCATCCGTAGTCAGCTTAACAGTTCCGTTTCGTCTGCAGTGCATTGTGCGTCCACTTGCAATAGTCATCGTAAATAAGGAAACGTAACCCACCCAACCATTCTTTTTTTCATCTGTATAACCCCCTGAAGGCTTCTAGTGGTTGGGGTAAATTGCGTAAATACAAAATCAGTTTGCGACTTGAGTAGGAAGTTTTTGATTCCGTGCTGGATGGTCAGCGAATACGTCCAAAACAGCAGAACTATCTAAATACAACTGAACTGGAACTAACGACGCCATCTCTACAGCTAAAGTTAGTGTGGCCAGCTGCAAACACGGCATAGTTCACGTTTGATAGGTGCGTCTCCCTATTCCTTCCCATACAATGAATGTAATTTGGTAGTGATACCTGAAGCAGACAATCAGATATTTAACAGTGTCATAACCAATATCCACCTAATATAACACGTGTAGATAGAAACCACAAACTTGCACACTGAGATCAGGCATAGGGTAGCGTGGAAGAGTGAGTTCTGTTACAAGATTAGTAAGCTCTAACCGTTCACGCCAGACCATCGTGTGTCTCCTACAGCGGCTCACTCTAAGGTGACTTCTCGAAATAAGGACTACTTGTGCTACCGTATCCATAGGATCATAAATTGACACCAGAAACGACAGTACTGACCTTTTTGTTAACGGTCTAGTTAATGTTGGCAGGCTCAGTTTCAGTCGATCATTCAGACCGAGTGACGATTTTTCATAATGGGTACATACCACAATGGAATCTTGCGTAATCGAAGGGGTCTCTCGGAGAACTCAGTCACAACTTTGTCAGTTTACGGGTAATCTGCTCTGAAATTGCGCAGCTTATTGTAGATGCACGTTTTGTCTGATTGACTAGACCAATGAATTACGTACAGCGCACAGCTCCTCGGTGGTTTTTACTCAACACGGGGTTGGGCAAAAAAACCTTTGCGAGGTAGATGACATTGCTCCCACCAGATCCGGCCAATGCTTTGGAGCTACCGATGGTCAAACATTGAGTTTCCGTAAATTCTCTACATGTAGAGGCCACATTTCTGATCTATAATGCGATATGGATCCTACTGCCATACTCTCTTCTTGACAAGCAAACTGACATCACGCCGGTGCCATAGGTTGTCGGAGGTTGGCATAAGCTGATCCGACCTCTTTAGTTCGAGACCTAATCTTGTCTCCAACCCATCCACCGGAACTTATGCAACTGGCCAGGTAAATAAATGTATCTACCAGCAAGGGATATCATGGGGTTTGGGTTTGATCCCACTCAATCTTTTAGCAACACTTTGCAAGTGTGAGGCGCATACGGAACCGTGCGACAGTTTTTTTAAGTCAGTTAAAGTGACTTTCACTTCCGCGGAATTTGAAGCATGGAGAACATACTCATTGTCTGTGAGTGCAACCTTCTACCCCACCCAAATCATCGATGAACGAAACTGTTGCAGCTATAGTCAATTGGCTATGTTGTGGAATATAGGTAGCTCGGGTGCACTGCTTGGTTGTTGATCTGTTCGCCGAGCTTGGCAGTTGGATTGCAAACGTTTCATCACCAGTCGATGTGACATCGTCCTGCGGGGTTGATGATGATGATGTGCACTGACGATGTCACCTCGATTGGTGATGAAACGTTTGAAATCCAACTGCCAAGCTTAGCGAACAGGCCAACAACCAAGCTATAACCAATATACGACAAGTACGCGGTTCCTGCAGCTCATATCGATGATGATGAACACTCTGGGAGCGTTTCAGTTCTTGAGGTTTCAGAGACAGGCAGAGGAGTTTCATCGTTCGGCTGTAGCACCCTTTCGTTGCCTAGCTGCCATGCCACCCGAAGGAAGCACGAGGGGTTGGGATACCGCCAGGTTGCCCAAGCCTAGACAGGGGAAGTTGAGAGGCAGAGGTTGCGTTCAAACCACGGACCTTCCGGTCAGTAATTTCGCACTCTAACCACTTCAGCCATCTCGCCCCCAGCAACACATGAATGACAAAGTTGAATAGTGGGAATGCGCACTCCTGTCTTACAGCACCGGTCGTGGTGAACTCACGCGAAAGTTTCCTGTGTGCCGGTACACGTACAAGAGTTGGCATATAGCAACTGTATAAATGATGAAAATTTAGGGGGGGGGGTGGGGGACAAATCTGGTTGGCGAGCACCGTCATAGTTATTGACAGTCGGCAGCATCAAAAGCAGCCTTCGTGTCAAGAATAACGCCCTTCATTGGAAGTAAGAAGTAGATGCTACCCTATGGAAGTTTCTCCGGTGCGGATTTGGAGTAACCTTTGAGCATTCGTGTGATTCTTTGTAAAACGCGATGAACTGTTTTCTTTTTATCACCATCATCTTTATCCGCTGTAGGAACCGCATACTTGTCATACAGTAGTTGTAGCTGCCACAATTTCGACCATTGATGATTTGGGGAGGTGGGGTAGGTAGTTGCGCATTGGAGGCGGGAGCTGATAAATTGGTGCGTGAATACAGGTTTGTCAGTGGACTTTTAAGTGGGGGAATTGAGAAGGGAGCTATGCATTGAAGGCAATAGCTTGGATACACGAGCGCCATTGAAGGCGCCACTGGGCCATGTCTGATAATGTCTCTAACCATTGATGTGGCCTACCTCGGGGTCCCCATCCAGGGGAAGAGTAAGGACCAGCACAGCCGAGTTTGCTGGTAATGGCTTTCCCACTTCACTGCCAAGTCATTGTTTGACCTCCCCTGGCTCGTTTACACCCGTCGCGTGGTTCTGCACAAAGAACCATTCGAGGAAGTCGGTCGACTGGCATACGTAACACGTGGCCAAGTCAGCGCAACTTGTAGAGTGTGATCAGTTCGTCTATCGTGGGCGAGTTATTTCCGAATACCAGCATTGCTGATCCAGTGTTCCCACCAGACTCGGGCAATGCCTCGAAGACATCGATGGTTAAACACTGAAAGTCTTCTGACGTCTTCGGCGCGCAGCGGCCAGGTTTCTGACTCATATAGCAATATGGAGCGCACCGCAACATTGTAAACTCGACCCTTGACGGATAATCTCATGTAACGCCTACGCCACAGGTGACTCGGGTTCACAAAAGTTGCTCTGGCTTTCCCAGTCCTGATGGGAATATCATCTTTCGCCAGACCACCGCGACTGGTACAGCTGTCCAGCTAGGCAAACTTTTATACCAACTGAAACAAGTCTTCGGCAGGACGCCAGGTGAAATCTGGCATTTTGATGAAGGAAGTGTGGCTCCTTGCAGACAAGACACTAGACATGAGGCAGGTACTCGACTGCTTGAAGGTTGATGTGGTGGACTATTGTTCAGTAACCGTGCTAAGACCATCTAACCATTTTTGCTGTCGAGGACATGTTTTTTTCGTCGGCAAATTCGAGATGTCACGAAAGGTGCTCCCTCTCGTAAGGTATCTTTTGAGTGACTGTCTTAGTCAGTTTGAATCTCAGATATAAATTAAGCTAAGAGGTACTAGCTCGATTGATAGTATGGGCGCTCGTGTCAATGTCACACAGTAGGTTGTCAGCTCGTGAGATAATTCATTGGGAATTCCTGTATCGTGGACCCTCAAGAGGGACTTCTTAATAAGGCTGTTGACATAGCGACGAGCCATCTGTCAAAACAACTTTTATAGTGTCTTCCTCGTATCGGACCCTCCGGAGATCCGAGAGGGATACACGACTTGATGGCGTCACGTGTTACTCTTGTTATCGTGATACTGTATGAAACAGATCGGTCGCTTGTGATTATTTTCCGTCTCGTTCTGCACGAATGCTTCAAATCCGCGACAAAACGCAAATGGCACAATGGGTTGTCATCAGACCTGAAAACATCCATACCCGGAGTTCAGGTGTTATTGGAGTTGTTCAGTTAAGATTTCCATCAGACCCGTGTTTCTTGCAGGGACGTTCAGCAACTTCATGAGGTTCGAACAAGTTCATTTCATTTGCTTACAGTTTCATTCGCTCATAAAGTGGTTTTTGTATCTCGTATCATTTTCCCTAATTACAACAGACCAGTGCGTCCATTTTTCGTGATTCTTCCGTCCTCATAAACCCCGTAAGTGTAAGCTATCGGATAGTGAAACGTTACGTGGCAGCACGAGCGTGGCGGGGGGTCAAGTTAATTACTTATAATCCCGCCTTGACACCTTGATAACCGTCGTAACTCCTGGGGTCCTTGTCTTCACAGCCTACCAGGCAAACGGTAAAACGAGGAATGCGACACGTAAAACCTGCCATATAAAAGCGGCGTGAACTAAATGCTACAGTGGCCAAGGATGGCCCAAGAAATAGGAGCGATGATGTTTTTAAAAAAGGGGGAGCGGTCGACTTTCGGAAAGCGTTTCTCCTCGAAGTGTCATGCAGTGTCGTCGCGATCACGGGGGACCCTTTTTGACTGGAAAGGTTCGAAGATATTTCGCATTCGCTCGGTGACTAATTTCTGACGCTACAAAAAGTGTACTGCATGTCAGGTAGTAGGGCTGCAACCGGCGATGCACTCAAACCTCTGTAAATGAATGTCGACTTCTACACACTGGGAAATAGAATCTTACGTGCGTCGCATCATGCGACTAGTGAACTATCGAAGCATTTGTTGGTGAAACGTCAAATGGGATAGTATGTAGTTTTCGCCAGACTTGTATTCAGTTCTTATGGTGGCATCAAAAGACATGAGGCTTCATGGCTTCATGCTTCCCAGGATAAGTTGCAACCGGTTATTAGCGTTCATGAGTAGCCGTTGAGGGGGAGGGACTTGCGTGGAAATAGCAAGATCAAGCATTTCACTTGAAGAAATGGAACGTTTGTCAGACGTTCTTTGAAGTTCGTCATTGCTTAATTCAGTGATCTACATGAGTGAGATCTGCAGTCGCATATGTGCACCCACAGTGTACTGTTTGCATGAACTGCGTGAAAAGTCAGCAGTATGGGGGAACACAGCAGGGTGGGCGACAATCGCCTATCGTTGATAATTACACTGATTTGTAGTGATCTGAATTCAGTAATCGCTCCTAGATGAATTTTCAACGTGTCTTGTGAAGACCTTTTTTGTGCGCTCTTCGAGCTTTAACCGTTCGTCTGGGTATTTGCTTTCCAAGCGTTTACGTCCTCTGTTAATAATTTTCCTTCTCGTTGGGGTTGTCGATATTAGGGTTGGCCATCGCAGTTCTAACACTGACGTTTTTTCATCTTTTATCCGAGTACTTAGTACAAGTCGGCACTTTCAACCCGCATAACTATGGAAATCGAGTATGAACCTACATTGCCCGGGCCTCACTGAAGCTGGGTATACCGTTTTTAGCGACCCGAATTCTTGTGATGTTCTTTCTCGACTAGATCTTGGTAACCAGCTTATTAACAACGTTCTTAGGCTGTTGTCGAGCTTGTGGCTGCCGTATTCGAGTTCGGTCGAGATGACTCAGTGGTTAGAGCGCGAAATTACTGACCGGAAAGTCCGTGGTTCGAACCCAACCTCTGCCTCTCGACTTCCCCTGTCTAGGCTTGGGCAATCTGGCAGTATCCTAGCCCTCGTGCTTCCTTGGGGTGACATGGCAGCTAGGCACTGAAAGGGTGTGTTACAGCTGAACGATTTTTTTAGCGATTCGAGTTCACTGTTCAATCCTCCATTTGTTGAATTTACCATCGTCTCATCTAATTTCCAGTCTCCGGAACCTCCAAGACCGCCCGATGTATTGGCAAGCCAGGTGAGGTCTTTTCCCATTTTCACCGCAACTTAGTGCTTCGTCGCCGTAGCTTGTTATCTATCTCATCTAACATTTTTGTCTGCCTGCCAGTTTGATATGTTGTAATACGATTATTTCAATAATTGTTCCGTTTTCTGCATCTTTCTCCTTCCCCATCTGCATTGTTGTGTCTACCGCACCCTACCACCGTCTACACCCCATCTATTCCTTGACTCTGCTCGTTTCCTGTCCACGACCGCGTGTTTTGTTTTTATTGTTCCCGAACTTCGCTAACCACCTTGTTGGTTGACTGACCCAGGTTTATGATCACTTCTAGGTATGTTTTGTAAATAAGGTCCAAAATTTCCCTGGGTTGTGTTTTCTGCCATTCATTCTGCCTTGCTGTTTGAGACAATATTTCTGGGTTGTTTGCGGAGTTGCACACATTGTCGTATTACCTTTTACGTCGTATGTTGTATCTCTCTGTTTGGGGTTTTGTGCTGCCTATATGTCCTTTTTCGTTCCTTCCGTAACTCAAAGCAGGCCCGTTTATATTGTCGCTGCTGTCGTTGCTTGATTTCCTGCCGGTGTTTACTGTATTTTTTAACCACATACCTGTTCCGCTACTTCCGTCTGTCGGTAATAACGTTGCTCTGTTTAGCGTCACACAACTACTAGAGCTTATTAACTAGCACCCTTTTCTCTCCGCATGTTGCAGTGTTATGCTTAAGACTCTTAAGTTTATTTCCTTCCGGCATCGCGCGCGGTCACTATTGAAGTTATCCTGTATGCACCAACTCATTTCCTTAACAGAATTTCATATTTGCATATCACTATTCCGTGTTATTTCGCAGACTACCATCGTTATTATTCAGATTATTTCTCCATGAATGCTGTACTTTGGATGCTTCCTGTTGCTCTGATCACCGCCACAACACTGTTTCGACCCGTGTTCATGTTGCCATGTGTTGGTATCCTGATTCATGTCATTACAGTTGAGTGCGACGATTTTATAGTGACCATTCTTGTATCGGTGGTGCCTATCCGCTTATTGAATGTTTGTTCCTTTCGTTTGCCGCTTTTGGATTGCTAGTCGGGAAAAGAACGTACTGCATCAAAGCGGGCGAAGACTCATAGGTGAGTACAGTCCGATATTCGTCCTTCACAGTTCGCGTCATTTTTCTTCGAGTTAGCCTTCAATTTGTTCAACTAGGTGGCGCCTACCTATAAACTTTTATAAAATATCATTAGCGACTTTATATCTGGAACACTTCGTGTACGGATTGCGAATCCACTCAGGCTTCTCTTGGTTAGTTTCGAGCAGTACTGGCGAACTTTCAGTGGAAAGATTGGGTGTATATGACTCACACCTGTTCTGCCCCCCCATAATTTAGTTGTCATGCTGTGGTAAGGACGTGGAGTCCGCACACATGTTTGCCGCACAATCACGCTTAATCCAAGTTACACAGAATAGAGTTGGGGATCATTCACTACATCACTACATAGTTATCCCATTATGATGGTTGTACACCACTCCATTTTTTGTCTGTACGTTATCCTGATCTTTCACCAGCGGACAGGTGTGCCAAGCCAATGTGCAGCATCAGGCCAACCGTCTCCCATCAGATGGCCACCAAACTTTCACAGAGTAAGTAAATTGGAAGCAGGTAAATTAAAACACGGGTCTAAGAGACCACTTTAAGTTCAGATCTTGTAAATTTCGATCATGAAATCTCACTGTTCTTCTGTCCCTCTAGTGGAATCAACGCGAATCCCTTCCCTCTTGTGCCATAGTGATAGTCCACACGCATCGGGTAATCCGTGAAAATGTCAGTTCAGTACTGTTATAGTACATGGGGTGGTTTGGATAGGAGCGACTCATCCTCGGTATAATTTCGTTGGAACACATAATTCCTAAGCTGGAAGGTCGTTTAATCCACTCCTATCACTATTATTTCGGGAGCGAACCAGGATAGCCAGTCCATATCTCGGCAATGGAGTATGAGGACGCTGAGCAGCCAGCTCAGCCGCATTAATGACTGCCTTCCCTCTGAATGTAGGCCAGGGGGTCAGACACCGGCTGTCGCTAAGTGGCAGTGGTCACTGACACCGTCAATGCATGTCTGTACCATTCCGTCACATTAAAATGTCTATTCGATAAAGTCATCACTCAATGTTCGATTGGTCTCCTTCGGTCTCCCTGTTCTGGACTAACGAAACTGTAGCATCTGAAATCAGCATACCCCCACTTAAAAGCCCACTGACAGACCTGTACTTACGCACCAATCTATCAGCTCCTGCCTCCAATGCGCAGCTAACTACCCTACCTCCCCAAATCATCGATGGACGAAACTGTGGCAGCTACAACCACTGTACGGCAAGTACGCGGTTCTTACAGCTGATAGTGATGATGATGACATGGATCATAGCTCGCAAATTGAACTGGACTGTTTTGTAGTAGTTCTGTATTTGTGTCATGTTTTATTACCTCAATGTTTCCTTCAGGGATGAGGAGTCCTGTACTGGCTCGTCGATCTCTTTCCCGGTCAAGCGTTCTGGACTTGCCAGCAAGAATTTAGACGCTCAGGTGTCATTTATTCCTGGACAACCTGATGACCCACTTACTCGTGATGTTGTGGACACTTCTCCACCCCATGCAGAGCTTGCTGTTCGTCCGACGGACTCACATATCCCAGGTAACTCAAATCTCTCCTCTGTTTTTTCAGTAGCGGTGGTACAGCTACAGTTATCTCCCATTCCCTCTTTGACCAGAATAGATTTCAGCGGATTCGGACACGAACGAAGTTTCCCCAATGGATGCTGTTGATTTTCCCTCTGTTAGGCAACAACAGTATCTGCTTTTCGAATCGTAGGTACACGAAGAGAATGAAATAATTTTATGCGTTGTGGTCCTCTTTCAATCTGCCATTTATCTGATTATCGTACCATGTGAATGCTATGAATGATTATAGCTGCAGCACGACCATATGTGCCCTTACGTTCCGTTAACCTATCTCCCAGAGTATCACGAATGTTGCGTTGAAGATGTGCGTGCTATTGCCTTCAATGCATAGCTACCTTCTCAATTCCCCCAATTAACAGTCCACTGACAGTGTTATATTTACGCACCAATTTATCAGCTCCCGCCTCCAATGAGCAGCTACCTACCCCACCTCCCCAAATCATCGGTGGACGAAGCTGTGGCATCTACAACCGCTGTACGACAAGTACGCGGTTCTTACAGCTGATAATGATGGTGATGATGTTGCACACCTAAGTTAATAGGTTGAACAACGTGTCCATCCTTCATGTCTGTTTCTCACGACTTGAATCGCACTCTTCACCACCTCAACTTTCACAGGATGCTTACTGGAATGGCATTAAAATATGTTTCTCCAAGAAATACTCCCACAGGAATGCGGAGTAACCTCTTGGAAGGGTTACGCAGCTAGTTATGGTTTGCGAGAAGCACCATTGTGGACTCTAGGAGTGCGTTCCATTCTGTGGATTGTTACACACGGTTGGATTATTCCATTTTAAATTCATCCTTGGCATTACCTAGAAATTCTGTTGTCGACTGTCAAGTGGATGGGAATGAGAGCCTCATGTTTTTTTTAAAGATGGAAGTTCCACCCCCCCCTACCTGGGAAGGATAACGTCGTTTTGGTCGCCTTAAGCCGACCAACCTTCAGCATTCTGGAAGAGGGTGAAGTTCCGAACGTGCTGTTAACCGAAGTATCAGTTTTATAGGGCAGGTCAGCATTAGTGCTCAACTCCGGTACCATAAACGACCATGCTGATTATCCCGAGTTCTCGGTGGCTGTTATCGAGGCCCGTTCAGCCTAAGTGCTCCCCACAAGCTGTACGTCTGAATGTTCTCTTTCTTCGCCAGAGTCGTTCCCTAAAAAGAAGCGTAGGCACAATTCAAGCGGGAGTGGCAAGATTTCCAAGGACGTCAGCAGCTCTTTTGACAAACGTAGTTCAAGCCCACGTCTTGGCTCAAACAGTGCGCCTAAACGAGCCAACTCCTGCAATAAGGTAAAGAACAGTCCCCGTACCGACCGTGCAGGTAACATATACAAGAATGAACAAACCGAATCACTGTCAGAGAATGATACAGAGGCCGGTTCAGGTGGCCGTATTACTGATGGGCACGAGCGCTCGCCGCTTGACCGACCATCCACTTCTGCATCACTAGTCGCTTATAATAGCTCGGAGGAGGATCATATGGATGTACCGCGAAAATGCTCCAAAGGTGGAAAGCAAAAGCGTCGTTCAGGGTCTCCTAATAAGAGTTCACCACAAGAGGACTCGAACGAATTGGATCCTGACCCTGTCCATCCGTCCTCCGTGCCAAACTCAGCCGGGGTCTCGAAAAAACTCAAAGTAGTCAAGACGACTGCCAAATCAACATGGGACTCAAGTGACAGCGAGTTCGAAGCATCAACAGTCGCTGCTCGTGGTAGCACTTCAGCCCCTACCGTTTCAGCGTTATCAAACGAAATCTCGCCCCAGACTACCTCTTGTACCCAGCCGACTCCACAAGTGGAACTTAGTAAAAAACATAAACGTGAGTTTTTGTATTCCTCCGTTTGGCGTTTTTTCCTGCCGCTTCATGTCGACTGTTGTGAGCGCGAGATCTTTTGCGAGCGTACAGTTCGACTGTTATCACACCTGTTGGCGAAACCGATTGCATCGTTACAATCTCTTAGTTGAGTTGTTGAATTCTTACTATGGTTTTCGTTGAGCACGCTATTCCGTGTTCCCACATTGTTCTCATGTTACATCGTTGTAATTAGTGAACCTTTTAGTCCCGTCTGGTTTTCCAGTCGCTCTGTAGTTAGTGGTTACTGAGTTGGAAGCATCACCTGCATTGTGAAGGCAGAATATGTTGCTACCACCTCTGATTTAGGATGTGGTGTCCCAAACTTTGCTGATTTCCATCTGCGCTGACACGACTGACCTTATCAGTTCCGGTAGTTGTATGGTCTTTGGTGACTGTTTACTTGGTTAGTTGGCTCCACAAGGGTTAAATCTTAATGAAGACTTGTTTTCATCGTATCGCAGCCGCAACAGGGTGTTCAGGAACTAGCTGCTCATGATCCCTGCCGTCCACATGTATTGTCAGAAAAGAACGCTTGTTTCACATCTAACTTACACCATTGCTTTAACTTTCGTGACTTTGGTTAGCTGTTTATGATCGCTAATTGCTTCATGGGTTGCCGTATCTTTGGCCCGCAGGCTAGAAGGTCGAATTTACGCGGGTGGTGCAACTATTACCCTTGGTCAGTCAGATACTTCGTCGCCACGTATTCTGATTCGGTGGTAACTTTGGGTAATTTTTCTGACGAACTGGCTCACTGTGTTGAACTGTTCACCGAATTAGCTGTGAAATTCTTGACAAAAACCATTAGATAAGTTCCAACTTTCACAACACGACAACTTCGCTACCAGTATGTTGTATTTAGCAAACAGTAGCATTTGGAGCTGCTGATACGTTTCCCTTTACACACATGCGTCCGTTAACTTGGTCATCCTCTTGACTGGATCAATATCGTCCTCATGTGTTCGAAAATTTCGCAGGATGACTTGGCTGTCCTCAACACAACCATGCGGCCGCTTGTTTTGTCTGCCCAAGTGCGTGCTTGGTGCAATGGAAGTCACAGGTTATCAGTCGGACGCTGATAACTTTGGCACTTACTTGGCTGCGTTACGCAAGGTTCCGACGTTTCTTATAGACAAATTTCCTTAAAGCCTTTGGGGTTTTCCAGCTAGGCTCCCAACCACCAGGACACCCTTTTTCACGATCGCTTGATAATTAGATACCAGTATAGATCACAGGGTTTTCTGCCATTTTGATGACAGTGATGTCTTCTTGCGCTTTCCATAATGTATCAGTAATCTTAAAAGTTGTTCAAGCTGATGAAGGGCATTGGATGCTCTCAAGTTCTGTTTTACATGTCTATATGCAAACGAGTTGGCTGATAACCGATGCAGGTATAACACGAGAGTGACTATAGCTGCCCCAAGGTATCACTTACCACAGCTTGTCTTCTCTTTACCGATTGGGTTTCAGGATCATTCAAGAGATGTGCTCCAGAATCAGACGTTGCAATCGATCGGGAATCTACACGAGAGAAAAAGCAACAAGACCCCGCGGTGTCTACAGAGGTTCAGCCGCAATCGCACCGTTCCAGCAAACGAGAAAAACAGAAACTGCCTCGACATAAGCGTCGAAGATCTTATTCTTCCCATAGTTCTGTTTCTCCCGCACATATGAGCAGAGGCCGCCCGGTTCCAGAGAATGAAGACCATAGTGAGTATCCTGTGGATGCACGTCGCCAATCGTTCTCACACGATTCGGTTTCATCTCGTTCGTCTGATAACGAGTCCCAGTACTCTACGGCGAGCAGTCACTCAGGAAGTTGGCGTCGACACCGTCGTCGTCATCGTAGGCGCTCTAAGTCTTATACGTCACGTTCTTCTTCTCGGGGTTCATCGAATTTATCTCGTGGTTACCGAGACAGGACTAAGTCTCGCTCAAGAAGCGGTCGGCGCCGTCGAAGGCGTGTGCGGTCATCCTATCGACGTTCCAGACGTCGCAGTTACTCAAGCCGTTCTCACTCTCGTTCTCGGAGCTGGAGAACATCTGAGTCTAGCTCTTACCGTTCTTCGCGCTCATCTTCACGTGCTTCATCTCCCGTTTCTCATCGCCGTTCCTCGGCTTTACGAAGATCATCTTCTCGACCGTCGCCTGTACATAGGAAGCTTGTTTCGGGCTCCAAGTTGAGCAGCGGAGAACGCAGTCGTAGTCCGGAAAACCGTTTGGCACGACTTGGCGTGGGTCCATTAGGTCGAGGAAGTAATGCGGAACAGCGTGCTAGTGATGCCTTGACAACTTCTTTCTCGCTATCCAGTGTTGCAGATACAGTTTCTGCTGCAGTCAAACGAGTCACGGGTGGAAACAACGTTTCCGGTAAGCTTTCTTGTTCAAGGTAATTCCTACATGCGCCTCTTAGGACTTGATAAAGTTTTACTTGGGCTCGTCGGCCTAATATATACCTTAATTTTCAACAGCCATTTTGGGGTTTAATGTCCATTAAGGTCAGGCCTTTTCTATCCTTTTGGTAGTAATGGTGCCCGGACTGATTCTGAATTTCGGCACCATACAGGGAAGACCACTTGTATGGTCACTTGAAGTGCTCCATAGGAAGGCAACCGTGTCAGATTTCGTCTACAAATGAGACTTTCGTATCTTGAGCACTTAGTTGGGAATAGGGTGTATAGTCCCATTGTTGAGTGATCCTGTTCCTGGTTTTCGTTTCTATAGGGTCTAAAAAGCTACCCGACAGTGTTGCGTCCCACAGTCAACCCACTTTGGGCGTGTCCGAAAGGCCGAAGCAAGAACCGATTGTGACATCTGGCAAATCTACGCTGGTAGACATCCCACTTCCACTGGATGCTGGACATTCCACAGCTGAGCAGCTACCAAGCCATACAGAAACTGCTCCATATATTGGTCCACAGGTCAGCGTGTGTCTTCTTTGCTTTTGATATTTAACAGTAGTGTGTTTACTCATATCCGAAGCGAATAACTGTTGTCCCGTTCTTTCCTGCATTTTGAATACAGAGGATCCCGAAACTGGCCGGATAGTAAATGCTGCAAATGACCCGTTGAAATACGCTGGTTTACAGTCATTCGAGCCCATCAGTTATAGGTTGTGAAGGGTGCTCTTAGGTTGCAAAAATTACTATATACTAGATAGCTCGCTGTGATGCAGATTTTGGGCGAATTCATAGTTGAGATGGACTCTAG
Source organism: Opisthorchis felineus (assembly GCA_004794785.1). Classification (NCBI taxonomy): domain Eukaryota; kingdom Metazoa; phylum Platyhelminthes; class Trematoda; order Opisthorchiida; family Opisthorchiidae; genus Opisthorchis; species Opisthorchis felineus. The sequence continues at coordinate 35,412 of SJOL01006199.1, forward strand.
TTCTGTTAGTGCAATCTAACCTAACAATTATTCAAAAGATTATTCTCAAGTTAGGCGAATGCGCACACTCACTAGGCCTCAGCGTGGACGAAACACCCTGCCGTCACCAACTGACCCCTGGATTGTTACAGGTGTTATATCCAAGTTTGCGGCAAGCTAATTGAATTCATCCTGAAAACCTAACCCGCCAACTTTCTGCCCATTCCACACGTTCCTTATTTTAGTTGCCGCCAGAGTTGGCTAAGCGTTTTGGCCTGTCTGTCAGTCAACAGTCCCCTACTGAGAAGGAGTCCTCTAATCGGGCATCGTTAGAAACAGCGGTTACCAATACCCCTTCGAACTCTAATCCTCAAAACTCAAATGATTCAACCACCTCTCAATCGAACTCAATGGAATTCCTAATCCCCCCAGAGAAGGTGGAGCAGTACAGAGGTAATATTGCATAACGTGATTTTTGAATCAATCCTGTGTGTTTACCCACGTTTTCGACTCCTAAAATTTGCCTGAAAATTTATGCCTGGTTTCAAAGTGGGTTTATTATTTTGTCATTTGAACTTGTAGGCGACTTGCACCTTCCACTTTAGAGTCAGATGAATGGACGCATGAGTTTTCAAGTCTGCCACATTGCTTTACCTGTACTGTCATACAGTCTTTACGAGGTTGCAGCCGTACAATATACACTGTTGCTTCCAGTCAACCGACGCTCCCAATCATCATCATCATCATCATTGGCAGGTGTAAGAACCGCGTACTTGTCGTACAGTGGTTTTAGCTGCCACAGCTTCGTCCACCGATGATTTGGGGAGGTGGAGTAGGTAGCTGCTCATTGGAGGCGGGAGCTGATAAATTGGTGCGTAAATACAGCATTGTCAGCGGACTGTTAAGTGGAGGGATTGGGAAGGGAGCTATCCATTGAAGGCAATAGCTTGGATACACGAGCGCCATTGAAGGCGCGACTGGGCCATGTCAGACAATGTCTCTAACCATTGATGTGGCCCGTCTTGGGAAGACAGCAATGACCGGCGCAGCTGAGTTTGCTGGTAAGGGCTTTCACACTTCGCTGCCAAGTCATTGTTTGATCGCGTCTGGCTCGTTTCCGCCCTTCACGTGGTTGTGCGAAAAGAACCCTTCGAGGGAGTCGGTCGACTGGCATACGTAACACGTGGTCAAGCCAGCGCAACCTATGCAGTGTGATCAGTTCATCTATCGAGGGTGAGTTATTTCTTCCGAATACCATTCGAAGTACTTCAGCATTGCTGATCCGGTGTTCCCACCAGATTCGGGCAATGCTCCGAAGACATCGATGGTCAAACACTGAAAGTATTTTGACGTCCTCGGCGCGCAGCGGCTAGGTTTCTGATCCGTATAGTAATATGGAGCGCACCGCCACTGCATTGTAAACTCGACCCTTGCCGGATAAGCTGATGTCACGCCTACGCCACAGGTGATTCGGGTTCAAAAAAGTTGCTCTGGCCTTCCCAGTCCTGATGGAAATATCATCTTTCGCGAGACCAGCGGGACCGATACAGCTGCCCAATACAGAAATTTGGTTCGGAACTTTTTAACTATTGGGATTACCCTTATAAGCAATCGCCTGGCTACTTTACGTACGACCCGCTGCCAGAACTGTCCACTTCCACTTCCTGACCAGTCGATGTTGGGATTCGTAACTCCTGTGCTGGTGCTTGGCTTGCTGCTATGCCCACAATGGCGTTTCGAAATGCACGGTAGCTTGAGACAACCCCTATTGGAGACAATGAAAAATTGCTGCAGCCGTATTTATAGTGGTCACAGAACTTTCCGCAATCTCAAGCCAGAATTTGCGTGATGGAACGAGAGGCGCCAATCTAGAAATGCCCATTTCTGAATCCTATATTCCTTCCAAACAGGACATGCCCTCTTTTGGTCTGCAGCCGGTTCGCGACACGATTTCTGTTGACAGGATATTTCGAGTGGCTCGCCTCCGAACAATCAGCAACACAACAGCTGAACACGTGTTTTTGTTCTTTTAATCATATTCTGGTTCGTCTTTCCCCTCTACCCTACGACATCGCGAATTGCGGTCAACTAGGAAAACACTTTTCACTCTTTGAGTTAATACTATGGTCATCTTCCATCTTCCATGGGACTTTGAAAAGTACTGAGCATAAACGAAGCTTAACAAGTAAACAGTCGTCACTACTTGAGTGAATGCCAATGGCAACAGAGTTTGGAATCCACACAGGTCGCAGACCTTGCTGCATAGATCCTGGCTGAAAAATTCGTCTGATAGGTGACACCCAATGCTTTAGTTCGTGAGGAACTGTTATATTCTCAAGCCAGTCAGAAACCTAGGCTGGCTGTGCGAATTTTAACAAAGTCAGAACATGAATAGAGTGAACTGCAAGCGTTACCGCAGGGCATAGTATAATTCATTTAGCTGTGTCACCCTTTCGGAAGGAAGCACGAGGGCTGGGATACTGCCAGGTTGCCAAAGCCTAGACAGGAGAAGTTGAGAGGTAGAGGTCGGGTTCGAACCACCGACCTTTCGGTCAGTAAATTCGATCTCGAACCACTGAGCCATCTCACCCCACATAGTATAATTGGTAGAACTGTGTTGAACTCTTTTTAGGCTGTCACTGAGGCCGCATAATATCCTCAGAATGGTCCTGAAAATACGAAGTCCAAATACACGTAATATGGACGGTGGACTCGAACACCGCTCCGTCGCTCACCGGATCGGTGCTTTGCTAACCGTAAGAAAAGAGCTTTTCTTTCTATATTGGGTTTAGGTCTTCCAGTGACATGTATGCGAACACCACTGAGCCGCAATGTAACGCGCTGTTGCAACATTATCTGCAAGAATTTAAGGCTCTGTCAGTAGGTTTTATGTAAGTGGAATAATGTAAAATAAATAATAATAGTGTGAATGGAATAAGTTAATTGCGGATGGTCTTGGGGAGTCTTGAAATTCAGTATCGAGCTTACTTTTAACCTGTGCTGCAGCTTCGCGCACCCAGAATTACCTTGAAAGTTGACTGGTCGCTCTGAACGGTAGAACAAAGTCACCCTCTCTCGCCCTAGGTTTACAATTTTTTACGCGACCGAATAGGGCGAATTGCGAATGTTTCGCCCTGTTCAGGTTACAGTTTTCTTTATATGTCTGTTTCACGTCTAAACTAACAGCCATTGAATTTTTTCGCTTCTGCCTTCATGACCTGGTCGAATTGAGACATTAGACTTAGGTGTGTCCTTTTTGTTAGCACGACTTTTCTGGACTAGATTCACATGATGAAGCACGTTTTCATTCAGTTCATACGCAGCTCATCCACTCCACTACTAGTTTCAAGTTGAGTTTATTATCCTTTTTTGCTGAAATCCCATATTTTTAGCTTTACAAGAACAAGCAAAACAGCACGCACTCCGCCGTAGCAATCTACTTATGACAGGAGAATCAGCGGAAGTAACCACGACTGCCAGCATTCCATCCGAAGCGGAACTTCACTCTCAGCGTTTAGCTCTTCTAGTGTCTGCTGGTTTGGTGTATCCGGCGTATTCCGGGGACGCTAGTTTATTGACTCCTGTGAACAGCAATACCACTTCTTTGGCAGTCACGGACTCTGGTGCTAACCAAAATTTCGTTAGGCTCGCCGAGGATGCCCGGGTAAGTTTTCTACTTTGAAGCATTCTTGGAGTGTTGCTTCTGGGCCTTATATCACAAGTTAGCTTCATTTTGGTGGACGGAATGTTGAAGCCTCCCTCCTTGCGCTTTAGGCTCCGAAAAAGTCGCCATTTAACTTCCACACATGTCCTAATTGGTTTTCAAGAGATTATTTTGCCCGTTCCCCCAAACCATATCGTGCCTGATACTTGTGATAGTAGAGTGGGAAGCATATGGATAGTCGTGAACTCATTTGGAGGGTGATCAGAAAAGGGTGGAACAGCAGGCTGATTATGAAATGCATTTTTTCCCGCTTCTAATTGGCTGTAGCTTTTACCTGTGTATAATTCCACCAGGTGTTGAGCAGAGTTTCAACTCATCCTAATGCGTCATGTCTTAAAAGGGGTTCAACATTTCAAGCGATTATGTATACATACAGTTAAGATGTTTTCACACTGTTATTTCTTCCGCTGTTCCGTTTCATGGATCAGGGTCTCCTAGGGTCCAGTTTGACGTGTCAAAATTTGATTGTCAAGAACACGGAATCAGGTGTTTGGGTTCATATGCCACACTCACTGTCAGGTCCCAACAGGTCTTTCCTGCTTTTCGAAGGACGCTGTTGTCTGTAATAATACTTTCACAGACCAACGAGTATGGCTTTGCTGATAGTGGTGAGGAGGAGCCGAATAGTAAGACAGTATTCATAATTGCAGTTTACGGAAATTCGTTGTCGTTCATCGTAACAAATTCCGTTTCCAACCTTAAGCTACCAAGTTTTGTCAAGAACTACGCAGGCTGCAACTGGAAAGGCGTACTTTGTTTCAGGCAGCTGTTGATCGAGCGGAACAAACCAGATAAACAGGTACTCATTGGTGGCTACGTCAAACGGGATCTATCAGTTTGCCTGTATCTCTGGATGCAGATACATCGGGAGGACCTCTTGGAGTTTTGTGACACCACTAGAGAAGCATGCATCTAAACAGGTCCAAACTCCAAGAAGTCAAACCGAAAAAAATAGTTAGGTCGCCCTGAATAATAAACAGCTGATGGGGGCGAAGCATGCCTTCCTCAACTGTCTATGATTGGTTAATAACCTTATGTTCCTGCGGTTAACAGCCCGGAACTGTCAATCAAGTGCTCGCGTGACCACTGCCACCAACGCTCGCTCGGTGCGTCTCTGTAAAGGTGGTCTAGTTTCCTAAGCTCTTCGGTATCTGATGAAATCTTTACCAAGCTGCATGTGGGTCGCGTGATTTTCACTGCAGCATTATAGCATCGTCTCTGGAAAAACGTCAACTTCTCAGGATGGAATTTTGGGTCTATGTCCCATCATCACATCTCTTGTGGAGTATTATCATAATGCGTTTAGAAGGGGAAACCTCGAGGGCTTTTTTGCCTTCTCCTAAGCGCACATTCAAAACTAACTCACTTGATATGATTCCGTGCTGTTGAGGTTGGATCGCGCTATGTCCCATACGGGTGTGGGTTAACCATGGCTCAGTCAGTCGTACCCAAAATGCGGATTGAACTCGTCTGACAAACTTGATTAGTTAGAATCCCTTCTTTTTTGTGAGACGTGCACTGTTGATGATTCAAAGAGAATGAAACACTTTTGCTGCACTCGACTGTTCAGCACCGGTTCGAAAAGCTTTGCGAAGCAAAACAACTGAATCTGTTAATAAAGTTGTAGTGTTTATTGCGCGGAGCAAGACACAGACCCCGATCGACTCTGTGGAGAGATGAGTATTAATGTCAGCTTGTGGGCGGTGCTGCAAGATTAAGTGTTGCTGACTGTCAGCCAGTCGATATTTGCCAGGATGTAATTATGAAGGTACGAGGCACCTCTTTTCTTTTGTGTTCCTCCAGCAATCGAGTTTTTCAAAATAAGTTGTCATGCTTGTAGACCAGTTCATGCTGATACCGATTTTGATGATGGTACTGATATCCTGAAAGTATGTCGGGTAATTGATACCTACGTGTTTTGGTCCCATTCGCTTGCATCCCTGTGGTTAGTTGTTGCTTTCTACCGGATCAAGCGCTCGCTAATAAACTTAGAAGGCGTTGTTGTGATCCTAGATTGAGATGGCTCAAGTGGTTAGAACGCGTATCTACTGACCGGAAGGTCCGTGGTTCGAACCCGACCTCCGCCTCTCGACTTCCCCTGTCTAGGCTTGGGCAACCTGGCAGTATCCCAGCCCTCGTGCTTCCTTCGGGTGGCATGGCAGCTAGGCACCGGAAGGGTGCTACAGCTGGACGATTTTTTTTAGATTGACTTATTTCAGTCGGGTAGGGCGTTAAGGGTAAGTTTAAATCAGTCGGCATTTGGATTAGTCGTTACTTCCTTTACCAGTTGTCGACAGTATGTGCGATCATCGGTCATGAGGATTATTCGGTATCAGAAATGCATCCACTTTAACGGCCCAGGTTTCGCTAGGTATATGGAGATAGCTTTTCAGTAACAGTATGGCGTTCATCGCCTGGTTACTTCATGTTGTAGACAGTGTGATTCGAGCTATTACCTGTCATCAGCATTATCAGTAAAGCTAGCGTTAAATGTCAGTGGTTCATTGTCATAGGATCTCGGTAAGTGTGATGCTGTGAGAACAGAAGGAAGTGGGAAGGTCCAGTTTTCTCCCATACCGAGCATTCTCAATTGCCCGCATCTCCAAACACAGCCTGGGTAGAAACTGATATCATCAGTTACGTTGGGGTGTTATTTCCCGTCACACATAGACAAGGCTGCGGTGTCCGTATCCCGAAATACGGATCACTCATTTTCTAGCCCAGTTTCAACTTACTGTTAAGTCTCGGGGGTGCGAGGCACAATTAAAATTGCACACTATATGCCTTATGCTCTTGATGTTGTGTAATGCCATGCGTTGCGCGCAATGTGGATTTCGAAAGTTTCCCAGTAAATGTCTTTTCCGTGTAACAAGGATGGAGAATTCCTGATAAATTCATTTGTGGTATTGGACAGGAAGAGTTCGTGAATGCCGAATATGGGATTCATCTTTCGACGGAACATCTCCGAGAGATTCTAGAATGTTTCCTCAGCCGGAGTGTTCGCGCGTGTGCGGATGACCAGTAAGGACCGTGTCGCATGCTTACTGTACTGGGTTAGTAAAATCTCACTTGTATCCGGGTCATTTTTAACAGCGTTCGTGAGGATGGGAAGTGAGGTGTGAAGTAAATGCTCCAATGCTAAGTGTTCCTGCATATCAATGGTGCATAGACACTGGCGCAACTTGTATAGTGGTCGTCTAGGGCGAATCCGACCTCTGTCTCTCGACTTCCCCTGTCTAGGCTTGGGCAACCTGGCAGTATCTCAGCCTTCGTGTTTCCTTTGGGTGGCATGGCAACTAAGCACCGAAAGGGTGTTATAGCTGAACGATTTTTTCCCCGTGCTTCCTTCTGGTGGCATGGCAGTTAGGCACCGAAAGGGTGCCACAGCTGAACGATTTTTTTAAAACTAGTGTTCTCATCTAGCTGAAGTTGGTGGGATATGTGATCACGAAGGCAATACGAAAACAATTGACTATTTAGTACTTGATAACTAAGAATGTTTCCCGCTCTGCATCCTCCTATCTTTTAGATGCAATAATTTCGATTGGCATTTTCAATGAATTGTGCTGTGTATGTATGTGTAGCCAACGCTAACTTATCGAAAGAGTTCACTTAAACGTCTGGTTATGACAAACTTTTTGGGGTGATAATCAGCTAGTATATCGGAGTTCACAGAGTGCTTCACTCGTGATTTTCTGTCTTCATTTGAACCCGTCAAACTTTCTTATGAGGTTGTTCAACGATGCTTCGGGAGAATTTTTAACAGGTACCAGCATGTTCATTGATACGTCAAATGTACTTTGCGTGATCGCTACGTTGCTAGTTGTCTGGGTCATGATAGATCGCTATCGTGAATAAGAATGTTCTTTGCTAAAGCTATTTGTATCAGTGGTAGAATGCGGAAGAGTGCATCGTTAAGTCATTGGGAATTGAAAGTCGGCTGTACTCCGGACTTGACCCAAAGGGCGATAGATCACCAACCAATTCGTCACAGGATTGGTGTAGGTATAATTTCCCATGTATCTGCGCTGATGACTGATTCCAATTCATATGAAACCGCAGCAGGAGAGTCGTGAAACATGTGCGTATTCAAAAACCCAGAATGGCCGTCTGCACAAAGAATTCATCATTGCCATGTTTGTTCTATTCACCTATTCATATCCATGTGTAAAGGTAGTTTCACACACCTTTCCCCCAAGCTCGCTGCACTGAACACACAAATTCACAATCAATTATGGACCTCGATGGCTTCATTAGGTCAACAAAATACAGCCATCCGCAGCATGGCTGGTTCTGATCAACTTGCTGCGGCGCTCGCTGGTGGCAAAGCCTCCACTTACGACACACCATCCGTACCAGCTGTCCTTCCAGCATCGTTACACCAACAACTGCAGCATGCGCAGCTTCAGCAACTGGTTGCCGCGGCCAATGCAATTCAGGCTGCGCAGTCAGGTGGGAACACTGTTCAGACACAGCAAGCTCAACCGGTGATCACTGCTCAGTTGTTACAGCAGCTGGCCATCCAGCAAGCACAGGTGAGTAGCTGACTGACTTCGCCTCACTTCACGGAACCAATTTATCAGGCTACGTTTATTGTGCCGTTTTCACTTCCATCAGTTCTATCCCGCTACTCACAACCTCTTGACGAACTTGTGTGAGCACTTTCTGAATGTTGCCCACACGTTCCTGTTGTGTTCTCGGTAATCGGTAAAAAACTTGCTCCACTCCAGGGCATTATCATTTTATTAGCGCAAAACCATAGGTTTATATTAAATCATTGTCCGCCGCTCTTTGCTTGCTTGGTCCGTTTATCCACTATCTGATTATCTCTGACACTTGGGGTCGGTCGACCTTTGTTTGTTCGAAGTCGCCGATTGTTTTACACTGCGGTATTGACTAAGACAACTGAGTGTCGCATCTGACGTAATCGAAACTGAAGTTCAGCTTCGGTGAAAACCTTTGATTGATTGGAGGGAGTTTCTCAACTCTATCACTATCGTCCCATCGTGTTGTCGACTTGTAGAGCGCTGACTTTATCCTAGATTCCGTGTTGCCTGGTGACTCCATACTACCTTGTTTTTCATCAAACTGCTTTTCATGGTTGTTTATTGGATGAGATCTTCAGTGTGCCCAGCACTCGCACGCGGTACTTCCACAAGTCCGGAAATTTCAGCAGCCATGTCGTAAAGGCCACGTGAGCTAACCATATTTCAGTCTTGAAATTTGGAAGCCGTCCATTTCTGTCTTTGAATTCAGTGCACCTGTCCTTCCAGCGATCACTGCGCCCTTCCTCTGACCTTTTCCGCGAGGAACGTGCTTCATTCGCGTGCATAAAAAAATCATGCATTTATGGTATTTTTACAGGTCCCCCCGATCTTTACATTCCTGTCGTCGACATTAATATAGCTGTAAGATTTCTTGGAGTTTTTACGTTAGCTGCATCGTGCTGTAAGCTCCGACTGTACTGATCCCATAAGTTACGGCAATACCACCAATTGTTTCTGTACAATCGTAAACACGTTCTTGTGATGTCGACTACTGATGTTTGCGAACGACATCCCACCCTTGAGTCGTTTGTATGTGACACTGTTCCTCAAAATTGACTGCATTGTGGAGGCACGAGACTAATAAGCGTAACAGGTACATAACTATCCTTTTGCTCCATTAGAAGGATTCAACTTGCATGGATAAGGTCAGTGCTGTTAGTAGTGATAGCGATAATGACCCATGAACTAGACCCTGTGTTTTTTTTGTTGTTGACAAGAGCACATTGAAAAGCAGTGGTATCAACTGTCTGGTGAAGCTTGGAACACCACTTTGCCTTCCATAATTTGACTGTTGTTGAGTAGGCTGTGCTTTCTCTGAAGGTACGTTCGGGATTCCCATAACTTTCAAGCTAGGAAGAATGGGACCGCACAATTCCGTATTGTTTTTGGTTCTTTTTTGAATGGGACTAATTGACAGCCCAACACCATATACCCATATGCATACTGTGTGGTCTTCACCACATGCTCAGTTTAACGGAACTTATAGTGTTGTTCGTTTTGTTCCAAAAATCGGCGCTAAAACTCTGTACATACCTCAGAGGCTAAAATAGGAATATATTCGCTATTGGGATATGCTCGTGAACCTGCCAGGGGCTCCTAGTTTCTTTCATTCTGAGTAAAGTGACCTTTAGCTTTTCATGGTAAACGTTTCGCTTTTGATACATTAACTAGTATTATTCACGCAAAGTACACCTCGGGCTTCTAAAAGAAGATGATGGGATGGGATTTTCCTCAGATATTCTGCCCAGACAAGTCTCAAAAGAGTGATTTGTCAACAACCAGTGTTTCACAGATTCAGCAAAGTAGGACGAATTAGTGATTATTGATGTTTTTATTCACAATTTTATGTATTGTTGGTTCCTTCGCCAAATACTCCAAACTCTTGCCATTTCTATGAACTTTTAAGGGTTGGTACATGGTTTCGGGTCAGTCATGTCTCACACAGACAAATAGCGGGACCTGGTACGGCGATTTTGTATTTGCACCTCGGCAACGGAACCGGGTGATCTACTTTGTTACAGAGAGAACCCACACCTCTGTTTTTAGGCAAAACTTAATGGATGTTATTAGCTGGTGTTACGGTCACTAAATTATAGATCTAGGTTGGAACTGAACTCACAGGACGCAAGGTTCCAACTCGTGTACTCCCTGAATACTGTACATGCGCGGCTAGGATATCCATAATTAACCGGAGATCAGTCGACCTTAAGGTCACGGGGCCAATGGTCACAAAGCAGATGTCGAGAAGGCGCCTGCACATACATGCAGTTTCTTTGGGCGACGCGCCGCATACTGTGTATAGTAGGCAGCTTTTCCGTACATATTTTGTACCTCAGCTGCCGAATAAAATCATTCAAGTTCAGCTGTGGGCCCCCGCCGTTGCACAACAACCACTAGATAGCACTATCACTGAGTTCCTGTCAAGAAAAGTGAAAAACCAATCTGCATTCAGAACCACATACCTCCGGGTCATTAGTTCGGCTTTGCCACCGAACTATCTCGATCTCTCTCAGCTGTAGATTGGTAGTAGACCTGGTAGCCCAGTGGTTAAGGCGCGAGCTTATTAATCGGTAGGTTCGTGTTTGCAACCCAACTTCGACCTTTTGGTTGCTCCTGTCTAGGGTTGGGCAACTTGGCAGTACCTCAGCCAGGTATGGTATGGCAGTAGTGTGTTCCGTCATTAACATATACTACTGAGACATGAGACAGCACATTCAGTTGAAGATTCAACTGGGATTCAGTTGTCTTTCGTCAACACCAGCTTAATCTGCAAATGAGCGTATTCCGCTATATTACTACCTTCATACTCTGAAGCCAGCTATGCACCAGCCAAACCGGCATTCTTCCATCTTCTCGTTTAGAAAATTCAAACCGCCAGCCTGCCAGCCAATGCCATTGCAGCTTCTGTTCTTTCGGCACACCTACAGCAGCAACAGAAGCTACAAGCACAGCTATTGAGACAAACCAATGATCCATTGAAATCTCAAACCGATGGACACTTGACCCCCGTCAGTTTGTTCAATGATGCCACAAGCTCAGCCTCGTACATGAGTCCCATATGCACAGTCGCTGTCAACGGTCCGATTGGTGCTGCTTCCCCTCTGTCCTCAAGCCTCGTCCGAAACCCGGTCGCTGGTGCAACAACTGTTACAAATCCGGTAGTTTCTGCCCTCTCCTTGAAAACTGCGCAGCAGACACAGGCGTTGTTGAATGCGGCCCAACAGCAGCAGTTATTGGCCGCAGTTTTACGACAACAGCAAGCAACCGCTATTGGTCTAGGATTGTCACAGGAGACCGCTGCTCAACCGGTAAGTAGTTTGGATTTTTCAACAAACCCTTTTGAAACGAGTGGATTTTAGCTCGCTGAATACCCAGTTTTCCGGGAACCGTAAGTGCCCTGTCTTTTTTGTCGTTGACGAAATTTGAATTTCGGTGATGCAAGCATTTATTTGGGGCGATGTGGCGTGGGTCCAATATGCTTCGCTAGCTGAAGCTCACGTGCTCTGATTACATCACTGGGCGTCTGACCACAAAAATTTACCTCAAACGATGCTTCCCGAGGGCCGTGCACGAACGTCTTTGCACTGCGATGAGGCGGCTGGCTTTTTTGTTTTCAGGGATGGTAAATACAGGCTCCCGTGCAAACCTAGTTTACACAAACCAGGATACGTTTTTAGAAAGGCTCGTTCATTCAGTTTTCACTTTATACCACTCACCCTTTCTGTAGGCATTCTGGGCGCTATTGGAATGGGGTATATGGACTTCCCAATACCAGAGACGGCGAAACAAATGAGTGGACGTTCGTGACCATCTTTATTGTCCGTTTCTATCCAGATTGTCTACATGTTTGAGGTGTAGGTGCCTCGGCGTGTCTATTGTAGGCTAGGACTGGGTGCCTCTTATTTGCCTTTTCACATTGACACCCTCAAATAACATGACTGCGTGGTAGTGAAACGTTGCTGTCAACTAGTTTGTTGACGTCAATAAGGCGGTCCCATTTTGTTTCACTATGATACCTCGTTCCCGTGCGTTTTAGTGACATCTGGACGTAAATTTGTTGTTTGGTACAATTATCCGATTCCAATGGTGACATGTCATGATGTCGGTTTAGGGAATGCTGGTTCTGTCCGCCTCGTGTTGACACAGCTTGCCTTCTTAGTCCCCTCAACACGAGGGGGCAGAACAATTGGTCCCTCTTCATAGGGGTAGCATACTAGGTTCTAGTCAGTGGGAAGCGCCACTGTAAACGCCTCAGGAGAAGTGGTCTCTTTCATCGGATTTCTTTACGGGGGTTGCTGCAGATAGGTTTTATGTTATTGTGTACCTCACATCTTTGCAGACTACCATTTACTCTTTATAGTTTGCCTACCGTTAACGCTAGGTTGATTTGCCGATGTTTATAATGACTCCAGAACCGTTTATCATTTCCAGCACCAGTTGCTTACGATTACGCTACAAACCTGCATATACCGCTCAACTGATAACGAAGCAATACCTAGTTGTATCAACATTTGATTTTGTTGATTGCCAGCTCAAAGTCCCTCACCCTTCCCGCTCCGTTCACAGGCTTTCCTCTCAGTTCAACTGGCTCAAAACGCCGCCACTCGTCTATTTGCCTCACAACAACAACAACAACAGCAGCAGATTTTAGCCCTGCAGGCGCTCCAACAGAAGCAACTGCTCCAGCAGCAACAGCAGCAACAACAACAGCAACTGCGTGTTCTGGTCCCCGGATCAGCGGAGAATTCCCTATTTCACGCACAGTTGGCTGCTGCAGTACAGCAGCAACAGCAAAGACAGCTACAGCAATTACAGAATCAGGCATTAGCAGCGTCTGCCATTGCAGCTGCCCAAAGTCAGCGCCAACAGCAGCAGCAACAGCAACAAGCTCAAGACCGTACAGGAAAAACCCTGTGATTGCGATGTGATGATCGTTTTCAATACCCTATTGTACATAGATTTCGATTATGTTAACTCTTTTCTTAATTGGTGAGCCTCGATTGGTTAAGAGAGGTGCTTTTTGTTCAGGCGGAGTTTCGTCGTGTCCCAACGTTAGACTACTCCTCAGGAAGCGAGTTTGTTCATTACCTATTATGCAGCCACGGTAGCATTCGGGCACTTTTCTGTCCAAACGGTTTTTGATGATTGGGACATAAGAAGCGATGTAGAATCGCAATGTTGTCGCTGGGTAGTGAATACTTTTTCGTTGAGTGAAATGGATCACCTAAATCCATACACGAAATCCTCAGCAGCATGATCAAACCATAAGCAAACCGAAGAGTCCTCAGCAACTTTGTGAATAGTATTCCTAAGCGTACCCGTTCGTCGTAACTTCATATTGACGAACGAATCCGGTACCGTGATATTAATTTTCTGTTCGAGCCTCAGCCCTCTTCAGTTCGATGAAATACCCCCACTGACACCTTTAAGATTGGAACTTTTTCTTGCGATGGCATAACTATCCTACAAAATTATTCGATTAGCGTCAGTCTACTACTAGATGCAGGTTTGCTGGTCTTCGAGCGATCTGCCTGGTTTCCGTTAGGACTGTTCTTGTATACCTTTCTCTTTATTGTCTAATGAGGAAACTCAGCTATTTGTCCCCCAAACAGTGACTGGTGCCTCACTGCTGTGCGACCATAACTAGTTTGGAGGGGGAACGAGTGAGCGCTAGCCAACTACGGACATTAACAAAAGCAACGAACGTTTTCACAACGTACTGGAAATTTCTTAAGGTGTCTGGCATCTTGCAGGGTTGTGGACATTGGTTTCCAATAAGAATCAACATCAGATGTATTGTCCGAAAGAGATTTCAATAGGTTATTTTGGTATGGTCGCAGAGCTCCTCAGTGACAAGTTGTGTACATCCTGCATGCCCTCGAAGAGCGCAAAGAAATGCAGCACCTTACAAGCGCGTGATCAGAATCCACCCAAGTGTTCCACAGCGAACAATTGTTAGCAGTGGGAATTTTCATTTGACATTTTGTCCTGTAATTGAAGCCAGTGTGTGGTGAAAAGCCGAGGAACTGTACAGCATTTTCGTCCTTATCGGGAATAATCAGCAGTGCGAATATCATGAAACTCCAGGGAGTTTCGAACACGACCTCCAGGTCGGTAGCCCTGAACACAGCCGTTCGGCCACCAGCAACTGGTCACCAGTGTGACTTGGCTTCAGCAGTGCCAAGTCCATTTACTTGCGCATTCACACCCCTAACAACCACAACGATATCTGAGCTCTTAGTACTACGTAACGAAGCGCCTAGGCGAGTGGACGATTAGAATCCTCAACCAAAGAATTTGGCCCGAGAGCCTAACCGCAAGATAGCGGTACTCGACCTTCAGAGTAGAGTACATTTTTAAGGAGCAAGTTGCCACATTGTTCCACCCTCCAGCCTGGAGGGCCAGAAGACAATCGGACCCCCACCCATTGGCCAACCTGGAGAGGTTCTGTCAGTTACCCTAGAGATGGCCCCGTGGTTAGGGCGCAATTTATTGGCCGGAAGGTTCGTGGTTTGAACCCGACCTCTGCATCTCGACTTCTGTCTAAGCTTGGGCAACCTGGTAATATCCCAGCCCTCGTGATTCCTTCGAGTGCCATGGCAGCTAGGCACCGGAAAGTTGTTACGTCTGAACGATAGCCCAGTGTGTTATGGAGATCCCTGAATCGCTATTCCGTGGTAAGATCCAGCCTCCTCGGCTGCTCCTGTCTAGGCTTGGACAACCTGGCAGTGTTTCAGCCCTTGTGCTTCCTTCGGGTGGCGTGGCAGCTAGGTACCGAAAGGGTGCTACAGCTGAAACATTGTTTATTTTTAATTTATTATCGTCCCATTTCGGATATCTGTTTATATGAGGTTTTAACTGCAGTTCCTCTACTATGGCTGCCTTTTGTCAAACGAAAATTCCGTCTTTAACGGCAAAACTATGATTTTCTGTTGCCTCCCATAAGGTAAAGCATAAACGCTAGTTTTGAATCAAATGCATTCAAACTAAAGAACTGGCTCCAGGATATCCTCCCTGGCTTAAGTGATTGTCTCGGATGGTCCGTCGTCGCAATGTGCTGGGTGCTCCTTAACGCCGCCATTCGAGCTGGAGATAGCTCAGTGGTTAAGAAGTGAGCTTACTGACCGGAGGGTCCGTGATTCGAACCCAGCCTCTGCATCTCGACCGTTCCTGTCCAGGATTGGGCCACCTGGCAATATCCCAGCCCTGGTGCTTCCTTGTAGCATGGCGGCTAGGCCCTCGTTGATTAATAAAGTGACTAAAGACAACTTTTCTCAAATGAAGAACGAGAGATTAAGCTGGGTTCCAGGTAAGCCTCTCGCAAAACCAAATTTGTTTGCAAATGAGTGTATTTCGCTGGTCGGAAGGCACTTTCGTGTCATCCTAATAAGTTAATTTAGTCAAATGGTATTCAATTTGCCGGCAAACTGCCTCGCTTATTCTGTTCTTCAGGAAAACATTGGGAGTTGGGGCGCTTTGGGTGTCTCAGAAGTTTGGGTCACTCAGCTGTCATTTTGACAAATGCATTCGACGTACTATTCCACAGGGTTGTATTCTTTATCACCTGTATCCACAGTATGCCTAGTCACTTGATCTAAAGGATATCTGTTGTGGATGTACTGGTGCCACGTGGCCGATGGTGATGTTGAACCTAGGTAGTTGACATTTGTCGACGAGTATTTCAGTCAGGCGTCGGTATATGTCGTTTTATTCGGTCAGTAGTCCGTTTGGAAAGGATGCAACCGTCAACGACGTATGCCGTGGCTTATCTGTTTGCGAAGAAGAACTTCTATGCCGTGAACGCGGAGATACTGATTATTGAGGTTCCCGATACGGAACTTTGAGTGACGGGAAATAGTCCAATTTGAGTACTGTAGAGTACGTGACGTATTTCGGGAAGCCCAATTGAGTGACGCATTTTGTTGATAAATCTCAAGACTTCGTATTTCTTGGCTCGTGATTTCGCGCGTCACTCAATGGGGCTTTCCAGACTACGTCACGTATTCTATACTGATAATATGTGACTTAGTACACGTAATGCACTACTCATGAGGTTGCTGAAAATTCTTCGACAGCCCACAACCGGTTTCGCCCTTCTTGGGGCTCATCAGGTAGGCGCAGTCCCCGAGTTCCCGTCAACCTTATGTTCTACTTGAAACCAAATTACACGAAATTAGCGAAATACACTCATTTGCAAACAAATTTGGTTTTGCGAGAGACTCACCTGAAATCACGAACGGGTGATTCAGCTGGGTTCCAGGTGAGTCCCTCGCAAAACCAAATTTGTTTGAAAATCAGTGTATTTCGCTAGCGACTTTTAATACTTCAGTGGGAATTCTGCAACATTCGGCTGCTATCCGAGTTCGATATGTCCTTGTCTACTAACTCTATGTGTACGCACACAGAAGCATGTTCTAGGTTAGCTCCATACCCCTTTACTTTCATAACAACTAAGCATCGGAAATCGCAGATACTTAAGTTGTATGCACATGGAGTACAATTGTTTACATACCAGGATGTGTATGGTGATTCGCAAATCGGCGTTTCAGGCTCATATTTGTAATTGAAGTATGGATATGCGATCATCATTATCAGCTGTAAGAACCGCGTACTTGTAGTACAGTGGTTGTAGCTGCCCTGATTTCGTCCATCGATGAGTTGGGTAGGTAGCTGCGCATCGGAGGCGGGAGCTGATAAATTAGTGCCTAAATACAGGTCTGTCAGTGGACTTTTAGGGGGGATTGCGGAGGGAGCTATGCATTGAAGACGCTGTCTTATTCGTTTCTGGTAGATTCTGACACCCACTCAAGGCACACGACATGGTTATTTTGGTCAGATATAAGCAAGGGAACCAGCGGGCAGTATCACTTCATTTGTTTACATTACTGACATGCCAGTCGAGACAAACAAATATCAGGTGGGAGGGTAAGCGCGCGTCCTGAACCAAGAAGTCAGTTGTGCGTGCTCACGTGTAACTTTGTTGGCAGGCCGTAGGATGAGAAACCTTTGAAAAATTCCACGGCGAATTCGATGGTGTTGTCAGGTTTGTGCATAAGTAGTGCTTGAAGGAAGTCAGACAACATTTCTTTGACAACTGGATGGTTTCTCAAATAGAGAAGGTAATCCGCCTTGATAGCATCCTAGAAAGAAAAGAATCTACGTCATTCAATGTAGGGTTAAGGGAAGTATTCACGTTGTAGAAGCGCGCAGAACATTCGATAAGATTGCAGTGCGTGTAGGTTGAGCTGGGTTTGTATGAAGCCGAGTCGCTCATTTAATGGATAATTTTTACTGGAGTGCAATTTCCGGCTCAAAAATAGGTTATTTGCCAATGTACAGCTTGTAATATTTTAGTTTTACTTCAAGTTATGGCGAGCTTGACATTGTGTCTACTAGTAAAGACGGATTTTCTGACACAGACTTATACGGTCTAGGAGCTCCCCCCCACGGATCAGGTTTTGGACCATCCCTGTCTAAGCTGCTTTGCTCTGAACCGCGCTGTTGAACCAAGGAGAAACTGAAGGCCTGACACCCAACAGGTGGGACTGTCGTTGGACTTCTGTTATTGTAAGTGGATCTTATTACCGATCGTGACAGCTGTGTTGTCACTCTGTTATCGTGAGTTATGAGAAATCGAGTGTGCTCTTTTAACAGAGAGATTGCCCCTCGGGAAGCACTTATCTTCTCTTTTGGCAGGCATAACCTTCGAGAAATTGGGCAAGGTCACGTGGTTCCCAGGGAAAACTGCTGCATACTGTTGACAATAAGAATAACTCGGATTCACCGGAAAGCTTCAGACGTTCAGGGGGTTGAAAATAAGATATAACAGTCATCTTCCGGAGTACAGAAAGTTTGGCATGTAAAGTGTAGTGTTATGCAACTCTCAGATTAGTTCCCACCACACTCAACTTGATTGTGTCTAGTTCCACCACGTCATTTGATGTCCATATGTATCATGTACCATTAAACTCAACATATATCAAACCAATTAAATGCAGGGATTCAGTGTTTCCGTTTGAGTTGTTTTGGTGATGCCATAGTTGGCATGTAGCCAGAGAAGATAATGTATTCTACCACTTTAGCCAAAGGCTAGTGAGGCTTTAAGGCCTTTTTTACGAGAGTCGTTCCGTTCAGTCTGAGTGGCACTCGTTGCGACCCGGAGATGCGTTCGTTGTAGCAACATTTGCCTACACTGGATTACACAAGGCATTTTGACTTACGAAGCTGGACTGTGCAATCCTAGATAGTAATTTGGGGCGAGATGGCTCAGTGGTTAGAGCGCGAATTTACTGACCAGAAGGTCCGTGGTTCGAACCCGACCTGTGCCTCTCGACTTCCCCTGTCTAGGCTTGGGCAAACTGGCAGTATCCCAGCCCTCGTGCTTCCTTCTTGTGGCATGGCAGCTAGGCACCGAAGGGGTGCCACAGCTGAACGATTTTAAATAGTAATTTAGTTAGGTTTCCCTATGCCGCAACAATTTTGGACACATTATTTCATCATTTTAATAATTTCCTAATGCTCTGCACAATTTGAAACGCAATCTACTTGTAAATCTTAGGCTATTAATGGTTAGAGAAGCCCTCATTTCATTTGTATTTTCTCAAAGGCGCTGCTCCAATCTGGATCGTTGTTTGATGCGATTCATCAGCTTTGTGTGGTCAAGAACCACATGGAATTTTACCCTGAAGATAGTTTCATTTCAAGGGTAGTATTAGTTATTCTAACGAGTGCTAATGATTCATTGCCGTTCGCCTTAAATGGCTTAGTCTGCGACTACTGATCCTTTGTGGTCTCGATGTTTATGCTACGTACACGACATGCATTGTCATGGACTGACCGGCGTCTTGGAATCGCTTTGGTGAAGCATAAGTTACCGCTGATCTCTGCAGGCATTATGTGAAAACAAGGATGTCATGTTCAAGTCACATGGACTACTGTCTGGTTCAGTACGGATGGGTGATATGCCTCCTACGGCCTCAACACCCAAGCTAAGTCCAATTACTGAGCTGATTTCAGCTCCAATATTTTGGACCCAGACTCTCAGGACACGGCTTTGTTGGTCTTTAGTGTTGGAAACTCCGTAGAGCCTCCCTCGAATTTGGATAATTGGTTTCGTGAAGGAACCTATCATAAATTTTGGTTCTATCTGCTTCCAAATGACCCGCGCGAACTGAAATGAGAATACACATTAAAAGTACTTTCGCCTAATCTATAATATAAGGGGCCGTTTGGGGAATGCGGCTAACTGATTAGGGTTTAGTATTTGCGTACGTTGAAGAGAGTGGCTTGTTGTGACATGTTTTGCAACTTTTTAATTTGCTTCCAGCTGACAGTGGTTAGCCTCCATCATACGATACGAGTAAACTTGTCTGTTCAAGGGAGTCAAGTGTCTTCATACTTTCTAGCTAAATGCATCTGAACAGCTCAAGCCTTAGTAAATCAGGTCTTTCGTTGTATCCCTCATGTCACGATGTGCAAAACATCCGATTAAAAAACTTGCCTTTTGACTGAGAAAACGGGAGTATAATTCCATATCGTCCCTCCAGTTGAATTCCGGCCGAGGAATTTCCGGCTGTTCCAGGAATTGATCTAAAATGGAGTTTTTCGATGTTTCTTATCCAGACTCACCTTGCACGAATCGCTCCGGCACTTCTTGAACCTTGATAACGATCGGAGACCCAACTTGCAGCCTCAGAATTAGGTGCCTTCAGTGAAAGAAACAATGCAAATGTCCCATTCGGGAAACCAGGCAGCCAAAATTAACATGCGTATACATAGTTGGAAGTCACATATCGAAGCTTAACTTTAATGACTTTAGGCATATAACTCGTTTCTTTTGGTCAGTATACTGTTAAGTTTTTTAAAATTATGTTGACTTTGCAGCGCAATATAGAGGAAATCGTCTGTCGCAAACAAGCACTTTGGACATTTTTCACACATAATCGATGCAGGCTACTGTCACCGAGCATAAACAACGTGGTAACGTTGGAAAACTACAGTGGTGTTAACGAGAGACTCAAATGGATCTCTCGTTTATCATATTCTTCAATCGACTGAGCTGCACAAGGGCCGCCTGATTTTCCAGTTGGCAGTATGTTTTCTTGACACATTGTGCTTCTCATTAGTTTACTAGAAACTCCCCCAACTTTTCGATAACCTTAGGAGTGGCACGTTACGTCAAGCATGCTGACAAATTTCACTTGCTTTTTAGTTAGATGTGCGTTTAAAAATGTTTTTTTTCGTGTTATCACTGCATTAGATATCGCTGTTAGAGTCAGAACACACGTAGGAAAAATTGTTTCCTGTGAGGGGTTCCGTTGACTGTAACAGAAGAAGTGTAAGTGAATTAGAACGTGTAACTATAGAACGGTATCTGTAGCAATTTTTGGGGTAACCAGGCATCGCACTACATGACCTGGGTGTTCAGTCTTGGTTGACCGATTGTTGTCGACTAGATACTTCACTCTTGATCACAGAAAATTGGATTCTATGAACTGATTGTCGTCATTTCGGCTGCATTAAAAAGTATCTGCTTGACTACTTTTGATCTTTTATTGGGGATTAACATTCTGGATGGTACAGCTGGTTTGATATGTTAACCCATCATATTCCATCGAGCGGTTAGGGAACAAACGGTTCTCCATGCTCTCGTATTTTTGAGATGATGTCTCCTAATTCTTTGAGTCAATATTAGGGGTGTATGACCGATGTAGACTAATCATCGTGGGATCGTGAGCAGGCACCTTGTTTTTTATTCTGGTTTTGAGAATGAGGGTGCCACAGAATAATAATGTACTAATCCCGTCCAAGTCAGGCAAATAGCGTCCGATTGATTCTGAGACTGAGTCACTCTTGGAGAGAGGCTGCATGTGAAGTCCTTATGAACAGTAGGTGCTTTCCAAATATGTCATATTTTATAAAAACTGCTTCATATGACTTTCTTTCGTAGAGTTTAGACATTTGTCTCGGTTTATCAAGTGTGTTTAGTGAACAGACCTTTCTAGCTTAATTTCCGGGCAGCAAACAATGCTTTGTTTGTAGACCACCTCAAACGTTGCCTGCAGTTAACCACGGTAGGTGTAACTGACTTACAATGAAGTTGCACCAAATCTTACATTCCTCCGTATCCCGATGTTTAAAACAAACAAAAACAATTGTCGGCCTAGGACTTCCTGTCGATAATATATTCCTTCGTTTTAGTGCGTTACTTAAGCTGCAGTGGTCATAAGACCTGTCGCCTGGCTCAAAGAATTACAAAAAAATCATCCTAAAATTCAGACAATGTGATTTACAAGACCGGAAACGCAACTGATAGGAACAAATAACCAGATCCACTCGGTGGCCTAAATAATACGGTGCAATTCATCACGTATCCAATAATCTATCAAAGATATTCAGGCGGTAAGTTTTTGATGCAGTTGCGTCTATCGCAATCAGGCTGAAGAATCCATCTCGGTGATCCGTAAGTAAATGACTCGACTCAGTCGAAGAGTTTTCAGCAACCTTATGAGCAATGTATTACGTCTAGACGACAACTCGGTCAACACTTTGCAAGTGGCCAACGATCTATCAACCAAAGCCAGGCGCTCAGATCATATGACATTATTCGCATTTATCCTAAAGAGTGTTTCAAGCAGTTTCCTGTCATTCTGCAGTTCTGCAGGCCGATCGGATTTTTGGTGCGTAGTTCTGTGTCAACCGATTGTTTTCTACAGTCAATTTTATGCTGAGATCTGCAACTGGAGCTCCCAAAGTCATTAGTAAAAAATACCGTCTGGTTGAATTAAGCTGTCTTCGACTGTACACAACTTGAAGAACAGTTCCCTAAGGAAGCTGGCGTAGTTTGTCTTTGAGGAATTATCCATTCGTATTGGCACTCAGGCCTCACTGCCGTACAGCCAAAATAATCTTTGAAGCCCCAAGGGAGAAAAACAAAAGAGTGAACATGGAAAAGACTTGGTACTAAACCATCGCAATCGTTTTCCAAACACTCAGCCAGCCAACCTAGACAGAAACTGACAACACAAATGCCACTGGCATTTTTTGACTTCTCCAGTCAAGTGCACGGGGAGGTGTCACTGGGATGGCGTTCTGGAAGGTACAAAACTGCAATAATCTCTTTCACGCCCTTTTAGTAAGTAGCACGTCATTAATATCACAGCTAGTACCATTCTACAGTAGGCAACAGAAAGAAAGCTTGATTCGGTGGACGATAATCTAGGATGCGTGGCATACGGCAAAGCCACCCCAGTTGATGGGTTTAGGTGTTTTCCCCTGGAAAACCACGCACGGCTTTCTAATTACTCATTTAGCAATCCGTTGATGCGACCGCAGATTCTGCTTTTTCACATAATGAATTTGATGAAAATGTACTCATTTTACACCTGAATAGCACTTGGAACTTTGCCCACTGAAAAGCCTCTGCTGTTAAAATGTAAATTTCAGCTTTATTTTTCCTTGTAATAGGTTGGGTTGATATCTGGAAACAGCCGTTTATCACAAATTAATTTTACCTAGTTTGTCCCTGTCCACTATTAGGAAATGATATATAGAATTCAACTGTCGAGGTCACTTTAAAATTTCAGCCCATTTCAGGTCAGTTAAACAGATCAGTAGGGCTACCGAAGTTTTCCTTTGAATGACACAAGGTTTAGATCGGACTATGTAAATGCTGGCTAATCCAACAATGAAAGTGCCGCTAAACATGCTGCCCATTTGTTACTTGGGTTGAAGACGGTACTCTGGAGGCTAACTCACTATTTGTATGACTCTCCGAGAATGTTCATGTTGATGCAGGGACCCATGAAACTATGAAAATGAGTAAAGGCCATCGGGATTCTTGTAATCATTTTTCGAACTCGTGAAGACCGTAGACTGCTGATGATCAGTCATTTCCTTTTTGTTGTTACATGTTTCAAACTCATCTGGCGGACGAACGCCACGAGACGTTTTTTGTGAACTTTTGTGTAGTCTCCTTCTTTAAGTTTGTCAGGCTCAATTTAATAAATATTTGTTCTTCCTCAATATACAGAACAATTTAATTTTGCTCCGACCATGGCTGGTTTCTGGCACTTGCTACATACTAACCACAAATGAAGCCACTCGTCCGGTCACACCATTTTACGTGGTTTTGTGGTCTCTCAAAAGATAAGCGATGTGTGTTACTAGATTGACGCAAAGATATCAGGGCCCGAAATTTTCCTTGATTTTTCATTCTCCTGTTCAGCACAGAACGTTCAAATTCCTAAAAGCTGCTTACTGCTTAGTTACTTTTGGTTTGGATGTGATATGCCACTAAGGCAACTTCAAATGATTCCTTCTACTAGTTTGATTTTCACTGCTAATGCAAAGGGATTGATAGATCATATGTGTGGTAGAGTGGTCAGTTACACTGTTGCATTAGGCCCGAGACACGCCCCTTGCTTGAAGGGACAAAACTTAACCGAGCGGCCGGAAATGGGCGATTTATGATAGATTTTCGTCTTTGTTTTCATCGCTCTTAATCTATAGACACACCGGAACTTCTCTTCTTGAATCAGTGCTAGTCATGTCAGGGATGTGTCCGGTTTACCGTGAAGAATGGTGAACATTTTTGGGCTGTCTTTAACTATTAGTGTCCGTTTCAAGAGGGCTTCTTTAGCTAGCTGGTCGGCGGTGCACATGTTTTTTGCTCTGAGAAATAGTGCTTTTGCGAAGCCTGATTTTTAAGCAGTGAGCGAGAAGCCAGAAGAGTGCAGGTTTAGGTCACTCCGCAGAAGTCGCTAGTGATGCGGTCCAGATGATTACACACAATCATGAACAGCGATGTATTAACAGTAGCTGCTGATGCCCGACTGCCAAATAACCCTTGCAATGAACGGCTTATCAGAAAACAACCGGAAGTAAGATGTGTGCATCTTCCAAAAGCATTGAATTGAACACACATGGGCACCATGTTCGAATGAGATGCTACCAGACCAGGCGTCGCTCAGCACAAGCTTGGTATCATCACCATCATTATCATGCTGCCTGCGCACCAAAATGGCGCCACGGCCAGTAGATATTTATTTATTTGCTTATCTCGGAGTAATTACCAACCACATTTCATGTTTTTCTTCGGCACCACTTTTGATGACTGTCACTATAACTTGACAGAATCCATCTCAAAGTATGCTTGAGAGTAGTGGCCGTATGAAGCCAATAAAGTCGTACTTTGCTTGCGGAACTGCTCTCAAGAGACCGCTATCACATAGCCTCTGCTAAGAAGCACCTTGTAATTTGGTTTCTTGTTGCAAAGATGATCCGAGTGATGTGAAGGGGTTAGTGTTGGTGTTGGACACCATAAACTGGGTGACGGTCTGTTGGATAGCCATTTAAAAGAACCTGAAAAAAATCGATTCCAAACCCACATCTGTGGGAGCGCGACTCCAACACGGTGGGTTGGGAAAATGTTAACTTTGGAATACAATGGCTATGATGACGGTGCCGTTCGGCTGTTTCATGTATATTCCACACACCCTTGTAGGTCACCCGTAGCCGTGAAAAGGCTAGGGTATAGTGCTTGAGGAAACGTTAAATGTTTGGGAGGTAATTCCTTCCGCATTCTCGAGGATCTTCACGAAAACGAATGCGTTTCATGTCCATTACTCTCCTTTTGATACAGAGTCAACAGCAGATGACGTACCTTCGGCAGCTCCAGCGGCTGAGTTATATAACCTGTGACTTGGGTTTGTAAAAGCCCAAGTTCAAGCTCAGCACCACGGCGATGTCGCCTTGTGCTTTTCGTTAATCCAACTGCAAACCCAAAAATGTCAGCTTCATTCTACTGACTTGACCATACTGGGTTAGTGAATAATTTTAGTGAGTATTGAAACAAATTTTCATGAATAGAAATGCCAACATCTTCATTTCGCTTGCCACCATACCTTTAAGGATCAACATCAGTCGCTAAACTGGACGTCTATTCAGTGCCTTTGTAAATTCCACAACTGTGTCAAATCGGTTTGCCGATTTCGATAGTAACAAATGGTTACAAGCCGCTACCGGTTCTGTTTCAGGAAGTGATTTCCAGGTGACAACCGGCGACTGTGGCTCTGGTACCCCAAACCGGGTCCTTCAGCTCTGTGTGTCACTTGCGAATGCGGTATTGAGGAATGTTGGGAAGATGGCCATCCGATGGACCCTGCAGCTCCTACCTGGGTGGCACTCGCTTTCGGCATCCAAAAACGCCTTTTCAACTTGGCTCTCAGTAGGTAAGCAACAAACCGTTTTAACAACATTCTGGTTCTGATAACCCGAGCCGTGGGAGAGTGTGGCTTTTGCCGAGAATCTGATGTTGATAACGGTGCAAATTTGCGAATAGACCGTGCCCCATCGGCAGTGATGACTGGTATGTATCCTTAACCGACTGAGCTACGACAGGGTGTGTCCATTTCGGTTGATGGGTAGAGGCTGGAAAATCAAACTTCTAGTCCTCTGGGTTGAGGATATTTTCCTCAGGATTCGACTACCGTGACAGTACTGCGCCGAAAAGTGCCGCCATACGGCCCGGCTTCTGAGTTCACAGGATTCCACCGTTCAACATATCGCTTTGAACCTGCGTCTTTGTTTTTGGCCAGTTATTTTTTATCAGATTTCACTGCGCGAACTTCATGTAACTCGGTCAGCCAGCCTCTACAGTGCATCTTCTTGATACTGAATTGTTCGTTTCTAGAAGGAGTCACTCCTGCTAGATGTGCTGAACCCTTTTTTGAAACATTCATCGGACGGGGTCGCTTGTTCTGCTTTATGAAGGCGGTCTCTGTGAAAAAGTTTGTTGGTGGAAGCACTGAAATATTAAGCAGGCTCTCTGCTCAGTATTCAGACAAACTGCTATTGTTCGGTATCATCTGTTGCAGACTACACGTTTGTTCTGTTAATTATTTATGAGAGTGGTAAATTTTCTATCCCAAAGAAATATGATTAAAAAAGTGTTTCAAATCCACATCAAGATATTTACCTTGCCTACCTATAAAAACAGAGCTTATCATTTAGTTTAGTAACCAAAGCAAGATAAGAGGATAGGCAATGAGATACGACCGGATTGTGGTTGTTTCCATTGGATTTTATGACCAGTTAGTACGTTTGTTTTAATAAGAAAAGCTGTCAAATGAAGTTTCTTGCGCACATTATCCAGAATTTTGCTAATGCTTTATAGTAAAACATTCCATGTGCACGTCTATCGCCTCACTGTAACAGGATTTAAGACTGCAGGTTTTAAGGATGTGTAGTCAAAGGGGAGTGGTTTAAGTTAGTTGGCTGCCGTTAGATTGTTTTGTGAAAACGCATAGGTTTGACATTAATAGTTTGAGCGTGAAAAGTGATAATTGAAAAGCGATAAGTTTGTTTTGTTTGTGAAACTTGAGTAGGGTTATTTTTCTCAGACTGTACCATATTGCATTTCATCTCACGGGTGCACAGTTCAAGAGCCTGTAAAGGTTGTTCTAGCAGTGGACTATTCTAAAACACTCAGTGATCTATGATCCCTTACCAGGTATATGAAGAATTTTGACTTTCTTGGAAAATATGTAAAGCGTCTTCAGTTTTGGGAACATTCAATCTTATTTCGTCTCCTATACGCAGCAAGAAGGATCTTTAGGCTAACCATCTTGCTTATTCAATGGTTTTATAACAAGCACTGTATTTGACCAGTTGAGGACCTCAGAATTTTCCGAGCGTACCTCAGGCTCATAAACTGCTATTCGTCCGCCAAACCAATCTACCAAATCAGCTGTCTTTGAATTGTTTCCAATTCTGCATTTTGACATGGCACATCTGAGAAGTAGATGGCTGGCTTTTTCGGAATAGTTTCACCTCAAAAGAATTCTGTTTGGAGGGAGACTGTTTCTAGCCCTCCGAAAGACTTTCTCGAGGGGATGTCTGTTGAAAGAACGGCGTACAAAATTTGGGGAATCTTATTAGCCTATTTCTTTAGATTTGCGGATAAATATATATAAAGATCGTGGGCAATAAGTCCAGGTCAGAGGCTCCAGAAGGAGAGAAGTTTTTTTCCAAAACTTTAAGGTACATATACTGCAAGCTTAACTTTAAGACCCGGGCTCACCAAAGTAGTTTTTGGTTGTTTCCGTTTATGCAAAAGCTGGTACAGAAAGCAGTTTAATGAATGATATGTTTGTTGCGTTTGGCTGAATATTGGGCACACGTAAAACGTCAAAGTGAGTGACTATTTAGCCGAAAGACCCTGGTTGTGCGTTTTTTTGCATGCTAATAGTAGTCATGATTTTTTCCTAAGGCCAGTAGGCCCATAATTTTTCTTTTATCATTAGGCATTTTTAGTCCGTACATCTTCATTCTCTCCTACTTGAGGCACTTTTTTACTGAATAATGTAGCTAGTTTGTCTATTGCTACTACCATTTTTATGGTACTTACACCCGTCCTTTAGTTATCCAGATTATATAACTGACTAAATTTAGCTTCAGGTGCATTATAATACTTATTTAGGCTAGTGCAACGCCAGTCTTGTTTGCTTTCGTTTTTCTTTTCAGGATTCCCAAAATGAACTCTCTGTGGTTATCAACATCCTGGCTGTCTTTCATGACATTAGGATAAAAATGATGTGGATTATAATTCTGAGTATCATGTCAACGCCAATTAAGGTTGCGCCTGATTAAAGATATTTGTTTATGAAATGAAACAAAGCCTCTTAGTTTTACCGTTGAATACAACTAAAAAGGCCTCTCACTAAAATTAACTTCAAGATCGTGGATTATTATTCTGGATTTGATTTTGTGAATATGGTGAACACAAACTGATTGCACCATATCAAAGTTGTTGTGCAACGTATCAGAGGATTACAGCGAATCTGTGGCCTGAAAAACGTTTTCTGAAAACATTCAAGACAAGGTTTATCCGTGTGGTAGTACTTTAATAAAGCTGCATCAGTCTATTTTCGACAGATAGTAGTTTGCAATAAAAACCGCTCCATTACAAACTGCCCAATTTGTGCGTTCTTGTGTCTTCACCGGGTCGACGCTAAGTGCGTTAAATTGGGACGGTCACAGCCTTTGTTATATTTATTTAGTTGAAGGCTGGGAGAGATAAGCGGTTAATGCAAAATACTAATCAAAAGGTTGTTGGCTTAAAAAAATAATGTATTTTTTGTTGCTGCTATCTAGAATTTGAAAACCTGGCAGTATCTCAAACCTCTTAAGGGGTGGCTAAGTACTCAAGAGGTGTCATGGCCAAATGAGCACTATGATATACTGCTGCCAAGTTCACACACAACTCATCAAGTTAACTTAAAAACTCCATGGTCTTATTGATATTGCTACTTGTTTCATAAAAACCAACATAATTATCAGAGACACTAACACTAATGTTACCTTGCTGTTATGGTATCATGAATTTGTACAGTGCAGATGCCATTTCGGGTGGGACGGCCCCAACATCAGGCTAATTTCCATTTAAGTGTGTTTGTTTTACCTAAACTTACTGTAGGAAAGTATGCTAAAAATTGTGCCATCGCATGTGAACTGGTTCAAAATCATCTCAAAAAAATGAAATCATAAGATCAGGGGAGGCGACAAGGAATGTGACGAGGGACAATCCCTGACGATGGAGTGAAGTTACTCGCGCACAATTTCAACATTCCGTAGACACCAAATGCCACTGAGGACACTCAGTGTTTCTGTCTCTTATCCTTTTTTAACGGACACATCAATGTAAAACAAACAAGTGGTACGTCTGTAGAAGAGCAAAAATAAAACATAACTTTAAATGGACTGGAAAAAGTGTTCCAGATGAGGAGTTAATATTGAATTCCTCAGGTAAAATGTGACGTGCAATACGAAAAATTAATTGGCTTCATAGATTTTGTGTCCAAAAAGAAAAATATGTGGACAGCATTCGGGGCAACGTGCATTGTGAGCTGAGCTGTTTAGATTGGATAGTGAACTATGACTATGATAAACTCACCCGTTGTTCTGTCCAATTAACTATATTTTCGGGACTGAAAAATCCACATAATCCTCCGTATGCCAAATTGGTTCCACTCACTGGCGGAAAATCTACTATTTTTACTCACCTAGGCTGTTGTTGGAGTGGTTCAAAATATCCCCCTGAAAATCTGCATTTTTTGGTCTTCCGTCAGCTATCAATCTTGAATGTGATTGTCCGCACAGTGTTCTGCGTTGCCTGCCGTTCTGTATGCTGTTTTGGACCGCAAAATCATTGTATAGCAGGTTTTATTGATCCCACCAATTTACTTTATTTAAGGCATGTTTGGTCTTACGTTTACACCGTTTTCAAGTCACCGTTTTATGGGATTTTTCTATAAAGGTCCGGATTAGCTGTGCTAATTGATCTTCATTCCATACCCTTATATTGTTTGTCTGTTTTGCATTGGAAAACAACACCTGTTTGCGGTTATTCAGAGCTAAAACCTGCTGAAAATATCTCTTAGGGGTTAAAGTGGTGCTCGTAGGCGGAAAAACACCGCTTTATGTTGTATATTGGGGCGGCTGGCTAAGATCATGGGGTTTTGCGGTGCAGACCCTTCATGTTGTTCCCCCCGCATTCGTCTACACTTTGCGTCATTTCTTCCTATCAAGTCTCCGGACACAATTCTGCATGCTTATTTTTCTTACCTAAGGTGGTGCCATTCAGAAGTTTCCTTTCTTTTGGCTTCCTCCAACACAGTAATCCTCTATCAGTGAATGGTCGCTTTGTTTAAACAGTTCCATAAGGTACTCAGAAAGGTCGGTTGTGTTTCTCTTCTGCACCACTTCCTAATCAAACCTTTCTAATCTACAGCCGCTACCGACCCAGTTGATTTAGACACATATATTTAAACACACATATCTTCGTATGTTTTGCCCCAGATATACTTACTTATGCTTGTCATAATTGTTTTTTCGTTTTCCCCATCGGGTCACTTTTATCGCACACCACATGGAAGAGCTACTTTATTCATACAATTTTCCATTTGGCTACTTGCTGTTTTAGTTGGTGTACCTCTAATTCTACCTGTAAAAAGCGTGCCAAATCAAAATTACTTTTTTCAGAACGTACCCATCTGCCATGAAGTAGGCTTGCCAGGACCAAGGTAATCCAACGGTAGAATGTACGGTCCGCTCATAACCGTTCACTCGAACTTCCTGTTTACCAACCGGTAGAGTGCGGTCACTAAGGTAGATCTGGCGAAAAATATGGCCATAGAGCACGATAAAAAGAGATTTCTTACATAGGAAATCATACAAGGATGACATTCAGAATCCAAACCAACACTTTCAAAATATATTTTCAGTCCTCTCTTTACCATTAACCTCTGAAGAAGCAGACTTGCCCCCTCGGACAAGAAACCGTCCAGGCATTTTTCGGTATAATAAAACTTTTCGAAAGTTGCCTTGTTGTTTTCAACCACTTCTCTGCTAGCCTCATATCCGTCTATCGTGCGATTTATGGAAACCGTTCTGGTAGACACATTATCTACAGACTAATGTAAAGTGCTCTTTTGAAATGTTCGAATGGTGAACCAACCGTCGTCTTTTCTACATAAGTCTGGGATATCGTTTCAAGGTTGAAATTAACTAATGAGTCCAGGGTTGTGGCGAATTGTGTGCTGTCAATCTTTCCGTTTGTTGATGCAGTAATTCGTATTAGCCCCTGATTTCTGGTAAGACCATGAGTGTCCCTCTCAGCTATACACTGAACAGTGAGACGGAATGCAGTAGATTACCTCGTATGAACCAACAATTTCGTCAGAACTTGTGAAGCAGCAAAGATGATCCGCGAATAATACACCTTTGATATCTTCGGTGGCTATTGACGTTAGCCGCAGCATGAACAACACTCTTACTGATTGACTTTAAGAAACTCACATAAGTTTCGTTTAAGACCACGACTCTCTCCGCATCGGAAAAATACCGAACGTAGGATTGAGTCTCGTTTGTTAGTGCCCCGTAAGCTGAGGTCATTTTCAAAAAATACACGTAAACTAACCATAGAGACAAGGTCAGCTCCTGAGTATTTTCAGTTCATCTGAAAGGATCCTTCCCAGGGCGAGAGGCGCGGCGATCATGCATCTGCAAGGAAACTTCCCTAAAACCTCTGTTCCCGTAGCAGTTTCAGATACCACAATTCTGGATTTCTTCACAGCTCAAATTTGACTGCATGAATCTTTGACTCTTAGTCATTTGCGAATTCTACTACAGTAAACCAACTTTTCTGGCTGGTTCAACACACGTTATTCTTTGCAATTCTCCCCATGATACGCATTCCTCGGGTGGAAGTAGTGTTATCCTCATTTTCTGTGGAGCTCGGAAGCTACTGTTTGTTCATATGGACGGAAGTGCCCTAAGTTCATTAGCACAACCAGCAAATTTTCCGACTGCACAACGTCGTACCGCTACAGTCGGGTAGCACCAAGCTCGTTTTACCCTGACCGGAATCAGGTTCGTTCTGTTGGTTATGTCTTTCTATCTTCTAAATTACAGACGTTTCACTTTTCATACGATTGGCTGCCAATCCTTAGGCTGGTAACTGCGGAAGAACTAAAACTATCCCGTCTACTGCCACAGTAGAAGTGCTTTCTTCGGAAGAAAAACACTGTCTGAAGTCATTTTGGTAGAAGGCTTACGACCAAAAACGCATGAAATTACAGATGAAAATGTTTTCTTCTATTCGATGTGTTTTGGTTGAAGCTTACAAACGTTCGAGATGCCATGGATTCTTCCTAGCCTGTCACTGGATTATGGAATCATGTTGCTTTGGGCGCAACCTTTTCGCCTGGCACCGAAAGCTGGCCCTATTACGACGGCTTGTGGACTGCTCAAACGACCGTGTCACACGGCATAAGGTCAATTCCCTGTATTACACTTTAAACGCTACCCATAAACATAAATAAAAGCTGCATATTTTCCCGACGACGGGCTCATGAGAATCGGTCGGTCCGTCACGCATCACCCGATAGTGAGGGAATGCTTCCTGCCGATGCGTACTTAATCTCGCTTGTTCCGAAAAGAACACGGGGGAAATATTGTATAAATTTTTTCGAATTGCGTGTAGCCAGTGTGTCCTTTGGGCATGACGTTGTGGTTTATTGTTTTCGTGAGATCAGGTTAATAGTCCACGGTTGTTTACCAATTTTTTTATCGAGCGTACTTGGGCGAAGTCGCGGGCCGATGGAAGCACACTTCACACTGCGTTTCACTGTGTTCTGCAATTTCTGTGGTGTACTCACCCAGTTTTTCCATACTCGTTGGCCTACTGATTGTATATTACTCTGCAATGGACAATGTATGCGCAATCAGGATAGTTCGGTTTGATTACACCACAAACAAACGAGTGGAAACTCAAAATGTGGCTTGGGAATCGCGTCTATACGTCATTCGGAGGAGACGCAGCAAACGCCTATGTCGTGCGTGGTGAGAATGGACCAGAAGACTTCGTGAGGATAGATACCAAAAAGGATTTGGGTATCTGGCTCTCTTCAAACATGTCCTTCTCAGTTCACGATGAGAAATCGACCCAAAAGGCGTTCACCGTTTTACGGATGATTCGGTGTGCCTTCTTCCATATTACTCGCATAGGCTTCCAAATACTCTATGGGGCCTACGTCAGACCACTTCTTGAATATGCCAGCAAAGTTGTTTACTCAGGACGCGAGAAAGACGTAATCCTCCCTGAGAGTGTCCAGCGAGATGCTACGAAAGTGGTTGCCGGCCTTAAAGCCGTGGACTACGAAGCGCGTCTCGGGGAGCTTGACGTCTTTCCCCTGGAGAATCGTTGCTGTCAAGGAGACCTGATTCTTACTTATGCCCTGTATGAACAAGGTTTGGCCAACAGGTTTTTTCACCGTTGAGCCAGCAAACACGGCGAGAACATGGTAAGAATATTTTCAATCTCAGAGCGCACACTTCCATTAGGCAAAATATTCCTCATTTCGGGTAGCAGCTGCGTAAAATAACCTTCCTCCGACGGTTGTCGACGCTCCTTCTAGAACCCAGTTCAAAGAACTATTAGACGCTTTTTTATGAGTCCTCGCGCTAGCAAACATACTGCCCGGCTCTGAGAACTTAAAGAGCAGTGCTTCACCCTTTTCCACTGGTGCCTCTCAAGTGTACGACAGCCGCTTGACGACAAGAACAAAACCGACCCGGGAAACTTTCCAAAAGCCTTGATCCCGTGTAGCAATCCGCGAATCCGTGAATCACATGACGACTAATGGTAAGGGCTAAGTTGTACGACCGCTATAAAATTTCCAGCTTACACCCCACTGATCTCCTTGCATGCCTATTATATACCTTGCCCGTACATTCATCACACTTGAAATATCCTCTCCACTCCATACTTTGATCGTAGCTCACCTTTGTTTGGCGGACCCATTCAACAAATCACCAACAAGGGTAACTCGGTGATGAGGCGACCCTGCTCAAACAATCCATTCAATACCGCCTCGGTGGCCGCCACCAACCAAAGCATTTGATATCTCAGCAGGCTATCCCACCAAGACGTGATAGGCCATACAATGGGACAGCACCTACCTAACAATTGTGATGACCGTCCAGGCCCACTCCGTCCATGCGCACCGTATACCACAACCTTCCTGGCTTCATCCACTGGACAGCATTTTCACACAGAACCCAGGCAACTGGGAAGCCATAGTGTTCTTGAATATACACATGACTGCGCATTCCTTAGCCCCGCCACTTTACCAGCCTTCATGAAAACAACATAAATACCCAGGCTGAAAACTGGGTCTTAATCCACAAACTCAGCCCAGATAAGCGACTCCATAACCCAATGCCAGTTTGAATACGGCCAGAAGTCAAAAGTCTGTTTTGGTTACCAAGTCACGCATACGGAACAGTTAGACGCAATGTTAGTAGAGCGCCCGGCTGAAGATGATTGCTTTTCGCTGTACAAAATCCAATCCACTTGCCCCTTTTTTCGCAAAATCAAGCAAATACACAAATGTGTATGCCCATGAAAGTCCACCTAACAAATCTGAAATTCAGAGGAGCGCTGGTCTTTCGATCTTGTAGGTGAGCCTGCTGACCGACGAATTCGGCGGTTTTTTCGCGCTGCGATTCAAGACGATCCCGGATCCTGATTGCGACATCTTGAAGGTCAAGCAAAATAATCCTCAGCCCCGCAGCACAGTGCCGGCTTCGGTATATCTAATGCTACTAACCAGGTAACCTCCCGTTAACCTGGAAAGGAGTCAGCATTCACCTTGTCTATAGGGAACACTGTAAAGCTCTTTGTATCCAATGTCCAATCTCCCCTTGATCGCATGTCATGCGGGATAAAGGCCTCCCTGACACCACTCGATTCAGCCTCCTGCACTACTCCGAACACGACTTCCTTTGATTCAGCTTCTTCTCGGCTAATCTGGCTCCAACTTGCTACATCTCACCATTTCCACCGAAACAGAAGGAATGTCCGTAGTCTACCTTCGGTTTCTCCAAAGCTCTTGGTGGAATTCTATATGGTTCCTCCCCGACCCCCAATTGCACATTCTCACATTACCGTGTTCGCTGATATTATGCCTGCATTGAATATTAGATCATCTACC
The DNA here is from genome assembly GCA_004794785.1 of Opisthorchis felineus. Taxonomy (NCBI): domain Eukaryota; kingdom Metazoa; phylum Platyhelminthes; class Trematoda; order Opisthorchiida; family Opisthorchiidae; genus Opisthorchis; species Opisthorchis felineus. The sequence goes on from SJOL01006199.1 coordinate 70,217, forward strand.
AAACTTTGGTGTTACTGCATTCACCGTCCGCCAGGACACAGGTGCAAAGTAAACACTATTCCTCTTTGTTTCTGATACATCTAGCATCCTATTGGTCTTACTCACCGTCTCACACCGTCACAGATTGTGAGAATTAGCTGTTGCATTTATTGTCAGCTGTTCGCTTTGAACCTGCATGCGCAAACGCTAACCACCTTAACCAGCACGCAAGCTTTAGGCCATCTACTCTTTATAAGAGTATCATACCTGGGGGTGACACTATCAGATTGGTGTATCTAGTCGAGTATAATATAAAACGTTTCTCAATATGTTGGTCACCGACAGGAATGCGTGCTTAAACTTGGACAGGTATTGGGAAGATGCAATACTGCAGCCAAGCCTTTAATAATGTTGGGTAAGTGGGTGCACTAAACATTGGCGGATACTCTGGTCAAGAGGGGAAAAGGGATCGGCTAGAGGTTTTCCATGCCATGAAGGTTAAATCCCGTCCCATATAAGCGGCAAATCATCTGTAATAAAATGCACAAGAAACTGAGTTTCGGAATAGTCTACATTAATAAACGACGGAAAAACTGTAGCTGCACCCGGACGACAGAATAAGGGAATATTACCAAGAGTACAAACCGAGAGATGAAAAGATACCCACAAGACAGCTGGGAGTACAGCTACTGAGTCCGTAACTTATTGAAGCTGCACATCAATAACACATGATCTAAAGGTATGAAACTCTAAAAGTCATGGAGAACAAGAACGGACAAATAAAACCCGCTGTGCGTAGGCGAAGAGACCTGGTTGTGGACCGGAAAAGACAGGTTCGAGGGTTGAGAAGTCTGCCTGAAGTTTTTGAAGATATGGAGATTAACTGAGCTCAACAAAAGGTTCGTTATATAAGGGATCACAACCGATAAGTTGCAGTAAATGTGGCTTGTAATTCTCTCTGAGGCATAGAAATACAAATGGAGGTTGAAGGAGGAGGTTTGGTGAAACATCCGTCTTTGAGGAAATGAATGCTGACATTCAACCGATCAAATATTGCACTTACAGCCGTTTCTATAGGAAAAGCTAGCAATGTTTGGACGGTGATAGTCATTCTCCACCAGGGGTCATCGTTTTTAAGAGTAATACGGGGAGCTACACGTAGAAAACTATTTTGAAGGTGACTGTTTATAAACAAGCTCATTTCAGTAAATAATAACACGTTGCGGAAGACGCTTCTGCACAAGCGGGTAGCGTATCCATCCTGAATAGTATCAGACAGTGATGGTATGAGAAAGTTTGTAAAAACCTTGGAAGGTGGAGCAAGGGTGTCTAAGAGTGAAATTAATGAACCCCGAAGTCCGTGTTGTTTAAGAAGAGGTGGGTTTGTGCGGTCTAGTTTAGGTGGCCCTGATAAGTATGAGTGATCACGCTCCTTGCATGCGCAAAAGGTGATCCGTCTGATGATATACAGCGGATGAAATGTTGTTGGGCTCCGCAGCCCAATAAGTACACAACACTGTAGTACGCCACTGCCTGACAAGGAAGTTCACACCAACGACCCGTCGTCCTTTAGCTAAAATGCGCACACAGTGTACCTCTTACCCCTCTACTAGCGCGGGTACCTTGCCAATCACCGGTAGTTCTGAGGCAGGTAAATTATCCAGGAAATTTGTATGAGCGCACTGTTGCTGTCTGTCTGTGGTTGTTGGTTCGGGCTTGTCACAGTCGTGTCATTTTCTAGGAACCCTATAAAATACAGGCAAAGTAAAACTGTCCTTTCGTTTGTTTAAGGAATGCATGAGATGGTCTGGAGATACCATTGCAACCCTTATCTTAGTTGGGGTCTACCTGACCAAGTCCACTTCATCAGTCGGGTGTAACACAAGCTCCTCTCTCCTGCATCCGGTAGTATTCGCATGCAGATAAACTAATAAAAAACTTTCCTAATCCCTCAAAGCTGGGAGTCATGAATACTGCCTGCGGGATTTTCTCGCCGTACTCCACTCGTCGCTTTGAGCTGACATCAGTGACCCAGTGACCGGCGACCCATACTCGTACCTTCGTTCCCCACAAAATTTGGTATTGTAACTTTCGGTAAGTTACCTTCCTTGTTCATCATCTGTCACCGTCATTCTTTTTCTTCCTATGCTGCCCCTTACCCAACTGTCTGCCCTGCGCACAAGGCAGTCCTTACGATGGGACTCTAATGGAGCTAGAAAGTACCGCCGCTCCATGCCCCTACTGTAGTACGCACGCTATGGAAGCCCCAAGAGACAGTGAATCTCCGAAGGCAGGTGTTCAGGACAATTTCTGTGGGTGGAAAACAGAAGGAAAGCTCATGTGCCGAAGCCCAGTAAGCAAGGTTGAGATCACCAACACTTACATATAAATCAGTCAAACCGGCAAACACTACAAACTAATCTAACGGATTGACTTCTTGCACGTTACCAGATTGGCTAATTCCCTACCCCTCCCAAAAATTACACAACTATTCTCTCACCCTAGCTTCACTCTTGCCGACTGAGAGTTTCAGTGCAAAACACAAGGCAATCCTCTTGCCACTTGCATCGCTATCTGAGTGTACTGTATACTCGCTAGGCAAAAGCACACTTGTGCTCATTTGTTGCACGCCTCATACTATATCGTCATGCTTGTAAGTCCTTGGTTTCGAGGTCAATTAGCACAAGCCTACCCCTGTTTGGGCTCATCTAAGGACTTACTGTCCTCTCCCCTTAGATTTTTCTATCAATTAACTTCATGTTATCTGGTACCTCCCCACACATCAGGCTCCACTGAACCCACCCCCTCCATCCTCTTCGAACGCTTCGATCTCGTCAGTAGCTGCCCAGAGCGCTCCGTGCGGACGTATCCACACCACATGGTCTCCGCTTTCCATCCATACTGTTTGCCAACTAAAACGAAACTATCTGTGGTTCTATATCCCTTCGGCTAGCCTCCTTCCAAATGACTGCAGCAATGCGCATCCCCAGCTTGATCACCTCATCCTTGACGTTCGCTACGGGGCTGTCCAGAAGCCGAAGTACGTCAGCGCAATAATTGCATGGCACTCACATACCCAGCCTGTAGTCACACTCTCACCCATTGTTTTCATACTCCTGAATGCCCCCCTCACCATTTTCGGTCCTTGCAGCTACAAACAAACTGCTTGCCTAGTCCCTAACCACCTGTGGGGAGAGTTTACACCTATCCGCCGAACGCTCCCACTTGCATTAACCATTTCGTTGATATGGTGCACTGTCAGATCACCTCGTTCACAACTGTACCGATTTTATTTGCGGTGCTCGTTTGATCCTATGCATTAGCGCTCCCCTCCCTCTGCAAGAAGTTTAACCCCTGACTGTCATCTAAGGGTGATACAACTGAGTCCGTCCAGTTTCAACGTACACCATACTTCTGAGATGCAAACTTCCAATTATCTCCACCGCGAAATATTCCACCTCATCAAGTTCGCTCACCCTTCATGTGCCATTGGCCCCTGGCTCATTTGTCCAGGGTCACCCATTGTCAGCAATTGTGTACAGTCTTAGTTTAAACCAACTGACGCTCTCACGGAAATACTCGTGCCTCTTGCGTCGTTTTCCCAGTTTTGTTTTGTTTCCTCAATTTTCATACGCTAATCACATGATAAGCATTTTTCATCGGTTTCGCATTCCTTTCCGTTGTGTTGTTGACCACCACATTTAAACTGTATCCACTAGATGATGTATCATTTACTATGCCCCCTGAAAGCCGAAAGGTCTTCAACTCAAGACTTGCGTGATTCAAAGAGGGTTCTATAATGGAGTGGAGGGTCCCTTCCAGGTAAAACGCTCCTAGTGAAGTCTGGCTGGACCAACTCTTCTGCGGCAACATTCATTGGAGTTTCTCGAGGCTCTGCCCTAGGACAGCTTCTCCATCTTATCTATTTCAACGACCTTTTGGATGCGCTTCCAAGGTGACAGTTAATTTTTGAGCCGATCTAAAATTAGGGGGTTCCGTCGCCGGTGAAATTCAAACGGATATCGGCACCACAAAATGCCAGCCAGTTTGCTCGTGGCTTCCACTAATTGGCGAGAAATGCGCCCATATGCTGCTAAGGGAAGACTCGACACACATTTTCCTCACGCACGATGAGAATGGACTATGGGACACTGTGAAGTTAGAGACCCCTGTATTACTCTAATAAGCTTACCGATACTCCGTGGTGTCTGTGTCAGACTGAGTCTCGATTCACTCAACCAAGCTGTCCAATTAAGAAGCAAGTGAAAAGTATCTCCCATTGAGCGTCTCCTAAGATCCGCTTCGTTTTCTGAGCTGATTCAAAGCGCGACAGGGCAGGTAGGGCTACTTTACGCTCACATGCGGCCCTGCCCATCCGAATTGTCTTCTCTGACACAACTCCCGCACCTTTCTGCGATGCGCTGTAGATTCAAACCCCCTTACCTGGGACAGATTATCTGCTCAGCGTAGTTTACCGTTGAGTCAGCCGGAAGATAAACACTGCCCTATACAAACCCTTGAGCAACTGTCCTTCAGCTGCCACTTCACACATCTCTTGCCGATAAGTGATTTTAACGTGCCCAAGACCCGCTGGACGGAACTCCGGCGCATCGAGTCTGGTGGATATTTTGCATCAGCGCTCACCAAACTCGTCCAACAGAACGCTTGGAATCAACACGTCGTTGCACCCAACAGATACCGCGGTGGCCAACTACCATCCCTCCTGGATTTGCTCATCACCAACAAATGACACTTCGTTGATCAGGTGTTACTCAGCGCTTCAATGGGACATGGTGACCACTGTGTGCTGGCCTTTGATTTCATGTGCTTCCAGGCCAGAAATCCCGAACCTCAAACGTGGATTCGAAAATTTTGCCGTGCAGGCTCCCTATCAGTGCGCATCTTTCCTGATAAATTTAAGCTGGGACCAACTTTAGTAGAAGAGTTATACAGGACCATTGTCCAAAAAGTTCACAAGGCTGACGCGATGTTCATCCTGAGAAACCGGCACGCACTCAGACAGAATAAAAAGCTACCTAAAAGGATTCAGCGTCTTCTAGGAAAGAGGTCCCAATTATTTTTATAAAAGATGACTACAGGTGACGCAGGGGACGAGCTGGCATTTCGTAAAACGCGGAACCGCTGTGAAACAGAAATCCGCCAATGGAAAGTAAGGAAAAAAGCCACGATACAGGACCTCGCCAGGAAAAAGAAAAATGTACCATTGAGGTACATAAGACACCGCCGGAGAAATAGACCAACTGCCTTCTTCTTGAGGGACGGGAACGGGCAACCCACGAGTGACCTAGTAGTGTTATCTGAAGGCTACAGTTAACAATATGCAGGTCTGTATTCTGGCATATTGACCTTATCACGTACAATCTTGCCAAGACGTAACTGCGAGTGGCCTCTAAATTCGTTGGTCTTCAAGGTGGATACACAAGAGAAACCCCTTCAGCGCGTTGGGGCTAGACACGAGCCAACCAAGGATCCTGAAAGAAACGTCGCTCACGCTGGCAAAGCATTTTCACCTGGTGTCTCGTTAGTTGCTCGATGAAGATAACCCTTCCTGTACTTGGAAGGAAGCGATTGTCACGCCAACTTACAAAACTTGTGACCGACTATCGTCCAGCAGCTACAGGCCTATTAGCCTCACTAGCGTACTGTGCAAGATGTTGGAAAGCATTCTGAAGCGGGCCATCCTAAATCACCTCACCACCAACAACTTCATATCCTCAGCGAAACACGGATTCCTCCGAAACCGTTCTTGCGTGACGAAGGACTAATATCGGATGCCATGTATTTCGACTTCCCAACGGCATTCAGTCGTGTTCCACACGCCCCTCTGCTCCTCAAACTCGAGTCGCATGGGATTCAAGGGGAAATTTTATGCTGAATCAGGGCGTTCACATCAGACAGAACATGCCGAGTAAATGTGGGCTCGACCCACACTTCTTCGACGCTCCTCCGCATAAAAAATCCCCAAGTCTCTGTCTCAAGACCATTTCTGTTTCTGATCTACGTCAACGAACTTGGAGATGTTCTTTCAAGTCCACGCCTACTTTTTGCGGACGACTCAAAGTCCTGGAGTTCAAATGCCAGCACCCTCAAAATGGATGTAGACGCTGCATAGCAGTGGTGGTTTAACGAGCGCTTTCTTCTGAATGGAGAAAATTGCGTCCATATGTCATTCGGAGGGAACTCATCGAACGCCTTTGTCGTTCATGGTGAGAATGAACCAGAGGTTATTACGTGAATAGATGCCAAAAAAGATTTGGGTATCTGGACCTCTTCAAACATGTCCTTTTCACTGTACCATGAAAAATCGGCTCAAATGGCATTCGGTGTTCTACGGGTGATTCCGTACATCTACAGAGTGGTGCTCGCATGGACATCCAGGCCGCTTCTTGAATATGCCAACCAAATTATCTACTCGGGACTCCCGAAAGACGTAACCTTCGTTGAACGTGTCCAACGTGCTGCAACGAAGATGGTTGCCCGCCTTAAATCTGTGGACTATGCAACGCGTTCCGCGGTGCTTGACCACTTTCCCCTGGCGTATCGTCGCATTCAAGGAGACCTAATTCTTACTCATGCTCTACTTTTCAACGTTGACCCAGCTAACACATGGCGGGGATATGGTAAGAAGATTTTCAGGGTCAGAGCACACAATTTTATTGGGCAGCAATTATTTTCGTTTTCGGTAGTTGGTGCGTGGAACAACCCTCCTCCGATAGTTGTTCAAGCTGCATCCAGAACCAAATTTAAAGCGCTTTAAGATACCTATTTGGTTGAGTCCTCACGCTGGGAAGATTACGGCCCCCCAGCTGAGACCTTACAGAGGAGTGCTACACCCATTTTTCGCTTGTACCCAAAAAGCTACTTTAAGAGGAGTGTGTGGCAAAGAAATAAATATAATTACTCTGAATTGAGTACACACTAATAAAAAGGGTCGAATCGTTCTCTTTAAAATGGTTCGTCGTTGGCCCAGGTCAGTGAATAAATAATAATCGGATCGTGGATGTCCAGAGGTCTTCTTTCCGGGAAGCTGTCATATACAATAAACTCCGAAGACAGTCTGAAATGTTTTGATACCAGAGTTAGCACACGAAGCTCGCGACTGACCGCTGTCAGCGCGAGCGAAATGAGAAGAGAAAGTCGGAGCATGTGACCACGCCTGTATTGTATGTAAATTGTACAAATGCGCGTTCCTGTGGTTTTGTGTATTCAAACAAAAAACGTTTATGCAAGTGATGAAATACGTAACGTTGTAATGAAAGCAAAAGAAAGGTACAAAACACCACATCTTTAACGGAGGCCAACGGAGGCCGCTGAATGACAAGAACAATTACGACCCGGGAAGCTTGGGCGAATGCCTCAAACCCAGCGATTATGGAAGGTGCTCAACGTTCCTCGAACTCTTTCCCCTAATATATCTTCGCCCACAGACGAACCGAACAATCGATCGGAACGCACACTTTTGTTTGACAACAGTTTTTCCATTACGGTTATTTGGTGCGTGGAATAACGCCCCTCCTGCAATTGTCTAATCTGCATCACGTTCAAGTTAGACTTGGATGCTTTTTGCGAGAGTCCGCGACCTGGCAAGATTACTGCCCGAAGCGGAGAACCTCGAAACTTATAATGCATCCTGGTTTTCCTGCGTTTTATAGATGAAGTGTGGCCAGTGAACGACAAGTACAAACCCGATCTGGAAGTCTGAGGCGAATGACATAACCCTGTGTACCCGTCCATGAATCCGCGCTGTGGCGAGGCCAAAACCGTTTTATTTGAGCAGACACACCACTGACCGATACAAGTTTACGAGCCTTCAGTTTTCTGCTTCAGTATACCCCCATGGAAGCGGTTGAACATGTACCACAATTTATACGTTTTCCCGCGTTATTTGATTTTGTCCCGCTCAAGGTCAACAAAGTTTGGCGGATATTTGAATGAAGCTAACTAAGCGGAATTTTACATGAAAGGAAGCTACTTTCAGTTTTTTCTTTTGGAAACTGAGAAGAAGGTTGCCTGTGAAGGTTTCCTGAACACTATGTATGAGCTCCTTATGGTTGACGTTTACGTCGGTGCGAGGATGTTCCCCATCAATACAAACCCAGTAAACACGCCACCGGTGGCACCACCGGTGGCTAAGGGTGGCCAAAGGTGGCACCCCGAAAAAAATTCCGCCTAACTTTTTCTTTTTTTTCAAAACATTTTCAAAACCCCTTGCAGCCGGACGAAGCTAACGGTTGCAGCCATAAATTTGTTGAGGCATATTCGCCGGATAAATGACTGCTTCAAGGGTATTAGAGCTGACCACGTAACCTCATCGCATGCGTATTATAACCGGATGCCATAGCTGATTACCAACCGCGTTGTGCTTTCAAAATCACGCTGCATGGTCAAAGGATAACGAGATAAGTGCAAAAATATAAATGTATTAGAAATAATGTAAGTTCATCATTGATTGTCTTCGATGCGCCGCAAGGCGGCCCTCTCGCGTCGCAGTTTTCGGTTTCCAGGGATTCGATCAAAGGCTCCCTTGAACCAAGCCTGGATGGATTTCTCAATGAAATCCACTGCGACACTCGAGTGTGTGGCAACAGAGTAGATTGCATCTAAAGTGACAAGTGTCAATGTAAAACAGTTACCTCACCCTTTATGAGCCTTGGTAACTGAGTGCCTGATATAGGTCTTTTGTCTTCTCCCTTTAACCATGTCAGTTGCTCTGCGAACTCCGGAGCAAACAGGGCACGCAGCATGTTACTCACTGACAGACGGGGGTCAGAGCAGACCAGTCTTGAAAGAGAAAGGATCTATATTAATAAAGTGTGGACCAGGGTGAAAGTACTCACTGACTGTTCGCGAAATTCCGCGTCCAACAATCTGACCAGGAAGGCATCGAAATCCTCCATTTTGGTCATTCTCTTTATCTCTTCAAGATTGCCCTTCCTTATTTGTGGTGTGGACGCACCAGAACTGAGGTGTTGCTCTAAATACCTCAGACGCACATCCAGCTTTTCCAAGCGATCAGAGGTTTCTTCTAATATTCGAATAAGCAATAGAGTGACATCAACTCACTTCGGAAGGCCTCTGCTTTCACACACTCGTCAAGCATTTCATCTAGATATGAATGGATGAAAATGATGGAAGCTTACCTCGAAACACAGCCAGCATGCGCGTTATTTTTTTCTTAGGGTAGTTAGGCACAGGTGACCTATCGGAATCGCTTGTTTCCTCGTCGGAGTCATTGGTGTGTTCAATGGTCCGCAGAGGTGGTGGCGATATAGCAGATGACCGATGGCCATAAGTCGAACTACATTTAAAATATATAAGAAACTAAAATTATGGCCGCACTTACTCAACAGGTGATGATAAGATCCGCGGAGGGGTCAAGTAGGTGAACTTTTTCGAAGGTCTCCGGGGTGGGTGTTCCTCAACCGCTTCACCAGGTGACGAGTACTTCGGATTGCGTTTTCTGAAAAATGGACCGGTGATTACCAAAAATTGCCTCTCACGGACACCATAATGCAGCCGAAAGTAGGTTTGTGGCTCCGTGTCTGAAGTGCCGTCGCTGGAGTTTAGCACTGCACGGAACCGGACTGCCTCAGAGTAAGCACCTGAAGACGTGTTAAGGCTCAATTAGATTTTTTGGGTGGAGCGTACCAAACTTCTTAATGACTACAACGGAGCGCTTGATGCTGTTTGACGGCATGCCCTCTTTGTTTATTAGGGCGCATTCCAGTGCGTCGTAGTCATCAAAAGTGCGCCAACAAATGGTTCTTTCATCAAGAAACCACTCTTCACATCCAATCCCAAATTGTCCATCATCCAAGAACTTGAAAAGTACGTACATCTATAAGGGAGGCAGTTGCAAGAGTAAACTTATATCCACAACAATTTTTTGCTGTTTAGAACCGCTGGTCAAGGTAAGTTTTATTTTTCAAAGGAATGTAACAGTGGGATATAAATAAATTCATCATTAGCAGGAAGCGCGAAACACTTACAAGTAATGCGACTTAAAGGCTGAATGAAGACACGTTCATTCAGACGACTAGCACGGAAAATAAGAATTTCAGGAGACTGTAAGGGAAATGTAAAAAAAGGACGAACAAGATCAAACCTTCTAAAGTGGAAATGGAGGGCTGTAAGTCTTACAACAACACACGGGTGGTTGTCAACAAGAACTGCATTGTCTCGTGTAGAGCAAGAGATAAAAAACGATCGGAAAAGTAAACCGTCGGATGGAACGGGTGCACCTCCCCCACAGTCATCTGTCAGCAAACAGTCCAATTGGCAATTAATTGTCAATCTTTTGAAAGCTATATGGGCAGTCCCACCTATGCATGTTGAGCCTGGCTAAACATTTGTGTGTAACTAACAGGCAGCCCAAAAAAGCTGTACGCTAGAACGAGCCCTCCAGTTACGGCGTACCTCGAAACATATTTCCAACAGGAGCGTGCGCCCACATTGTCAGAAGTTTAGAAGTCCATGAGATTTCGCACTCAAATTCTTTGTTCCTCCGTCTTGCCCCGAGTTTTTCCCGCCTGTTGTGATCTAATGCAGGAGAGCGGGTTTTAAGAAGATTTTATGTGCAAAGTAATAGTATTATTTTAACGAGATACCAAAAGAACGAATGGCCAATTCACCCCGAAACCTCTGGAGCTGTGGTGATCAGTCCAGCAGATGGGGCTAAAACACTTAGTGTGGGAGGCAAAACCTCACCAGTAATGCAGATCACCCGCGATTCACTAGTACTTGCACAAAAATCATAAAACCAATTCTTTTCGCAGCTCTGGCACAGATCAAGCAATCCGAGGTTTTCTGGATCCTATGCACTTCCTTCCAAATGTGATGCCCAGTATTGTTTATCATGCTGAATGCTACTGTACTTTTGTCACTGCTCAAGCACGGGCAGCCGCCATTTCGTCCCGGCCAAATTCGCCAAAGTCGAATAACACATTTTGAAACAGGTAAAACGGCTCGGAAAAGGAATGACTGAGGGAGATTATGGCAGTCTTACTGGCACTCAGGCCAAACGCTGTACTTCTTCATGTTTGGATACAGATGGTGCGGGTAAAAATGAGCTTTCTTCCCTTCACTTTCTTACAGCGAGCGGATAGAAAGCTGGAATGCCTAGTCGGTTGCCTACAGGAAGTGATATGATAACCTTATCTTCATCTTCCTACCTTGCAAAACGTATACCAGTAACCACACAATTAAGTACGCCGTGTATTCTGCCCTTCTTGCCTTGACATATACACGGTGGTAGCAGTAACCGTATGTTCCTCAGGCAGGCGTTTGAACCTTTATGAGGGGTCGGGTTTTCAGGAGCTGCAAATGTTCCTGAGTTTTGTATGGACAGCTAAAGTGGTGAGTCAAGAAGACTTTGCAGTATACCGGTAGCGGAGTGCCGGGGGCTAAGGACGGTTTTTGTGGGACTTCAACGGTAGTGCCTTTGTTCTTTGGGTAAGTGTTTCGATTCCATTACTCACTTCTGCAATTCTTTTGTGTGATCTTTCTTTTGGTCCTGTTTTCCACGGTGATACACATGGACGCAAACTGTGCTAGGATTTACAACTATTGCATGGATTGTCTCCAAGTGTCCCTTGACACCGCATGGCGCCTCTCACATTGTTGACAGATTTTGGGCATGATACCGTTTGTCAAATATCCATTCAGAGCCGGATCAAGCGCACTGTAGGTAGAGAAAAGTGTATTTGAAGGCTGCTTAGACACTCCTTTTGGCACCCTGAAATCCTCCTATCAAGGGAGGATGTACTGGTACCTGTAGTGACCCAAGTAGAATCCCTACTACCCTTATAAGCTGCTCAAATTGCTTGAGTAGCAGTAAACCACAAGCCCAACATTTCTCAAAGATTTGCAATGTATTGCCTTGTTGTAACTTATAGCAGAAGTTTTCAGCATGCGCCAGGTTTTATACAAGACGGTGAATATGATGGTTAAAAGTACCCAAAAACTTTACCGTTTTTTGCTTACTGAAATGGTGTATAGAGAATAATAAATACATACTAATAATCTTTCAGCTGTAACACTCTTTCGGTGTCTTGCTGCAATGCCACTTAAAGAAAGCGCGAGGGCTAAGATATTTCCAGGTTGCCAAAGCCTAGACAGGAGCAGTGCATCCACATGCCATAAGCCCTGTAACCCAAGGATTTTAACAGCCAACATGTATTCAGTAAAGTAGTATAGCTTTATATGAAACAAAGTGCTGCTTCTGGCATTTGTCTGTGTTAGCCCTGGAAAATGTAGTAAATCCAACAGCGGAATACCCATGGATCTTTTATAATCAGCAGAAGAAATCTTCTATAATGCGATCTGGCCTATGTGCTAGATTGCTGGTTCATGGGTGACAGATATCGCGACGGGTTTTAATGGCAAACCATCTGTACTTTGTCATCTGCGGCGCCTTCAGTTCAAGTTTTCCAAAAGGGCTGCATTGCAGCGAGATCAAATGACAGGCATCCGTTAATTGTTGGACGGTTCCGGGAAAAAAGTAGCAACAAGCTTCAATATCCAAAGCGGTTTTGGCTTGGTGAAGGGATAACTGAAGAAATACTTGCTTGCTGCAAGATCCTTTAGGGATATTAGGATATCAAAGACCTCCGGTTGGACTGTTTTGCAGGCTGAGCTCATTGTTGAAAAGCAGAAAGAGCATACTCTAAAAATATTGTTGCTTCTTCTCGTAATTTTACAATGAATGGAATGTTGTCAGCAAGCAAATTTTAATTTCGGCTACATTTGAGGCTGGCCGCTAAAATATCAGCTAATATGGAACCCAGTAATTTTTCTCTGCAGCCTTCATCAGTTCGGTTACAACAGTTGCCTTTGAGTTGGAAGGCAATTTTCTCCACGCGCACCAGAATCAGTGGTTTGTGTTAAATAAAGGGTACATTCAAGTGTAAATTCTTTTGATTTACATGGTGATAGATAGAATCGAAAGTTCCATGATGCTTCACATTTGTGGAAAGAACACCGGAGTTGAACTGCAAAGCATAAGTTTTTCACCTTTTCTGCGAAGTTAAAGCTGTATAAAAATGTGTTACTGGACATGAGGTCACATGCTTTTTTCACTGTGTTAACTAGCCATTTCACCACACAATGACATGGTTGGTTAAACATGAATAACACAGGCCGCACAGCATCAAGAGATAACGTTACTTTGAGAGCTCTCGGAGTTGTGGCGCTTGAGAACCCCTTCGGTTTGAGCCACCCAGCAACCATTTTAATTACTAAGTGAGTTCCGCAAAAATTGTTTATCTGACAACAGGTATTGTTACCAATATTTATGAATCAACTGTTTTTTCTAGACTTATTGAACCTTGCTACATTGCTTAATATCATCAAAAACGTTAGTAGCTTAGTTTTTATACTTGATATCGCTTGGCTTCTCTGTGGATCACTTGCGACAAATTAGTCGGCTAAGAAAGAAGACCAATTACAGTGCTTACAAAAAGGTACGTTTTTAACTGTCATGTGGATAGACTATAGAACAAATAATAAAGTAACTTGACATTCTCGTAAAGGGAACTACTCACAAGGTTTCTGAAAACTTCTCGACAGCCCTTCTTGGAGCTCATCAGGTAGGCGCAGTCTCCGAGTTTCTGTCAACCTTATGTTCTACTTGACATTTCATTTTATGCTAAATGCTCTTTGACCCGTTTTATTCTAACTAATCTGGAGGATTCAACCACGCAAAGTGTACTCAAATATCCCAGATCGATAAAATTTCATCAAATTTTATGTCGCTTTATTGCATTTTTAGAGCAAATGGTGACGTTTACTTCTTAAATTTCAAACTAGACAGGCTGTATTACTACGCGATATTACCTAACAAGGTCTTCTTGTGGCTACTTAAGGGAGTCTGCTGAGATTAGTTCTGTAACAACAAAGTGCAAATTAAACGACGCAAAATGTGCAGACACAACTGAAGTGGTTAGCAAAATTGGTTTGAACGCAATGGCACTTTTTTCAGCAACTCAAGGTTTACCAACACTTGCTATGATTACTGCCGTCAATAACGATTTGCTTTTGTTAGTATTACGGTGCTCTATGATGTTTGAGTGCAATGATGAACCGATGAATTCTACACTGACCTTCTACGGTAACGGAACTAACCCAGTGCGAATAAATATTCAAATGTAACTAAATACACGTAAGAATGCTGATAGCTGTTCAATTGCCACCGATTAATCTAGCTTTTATCGGTGCTCCTCAGCTGATTCCGCTAAAAAAAGTTTGGTTTGTTATTGAAAGTATTTTGCCAATATTTAAACGTACACGAGCTCACGTGTTATGTAGGACTGATAATACACCCTGTCATCCCTCACTTTCTCATAAAATTTTTACCCAAAACGAGGAACTTATTTCCACCATAACGGTTTGAAGCTTATACCTGAAAACTATAGACGACTAATTAAAATACATCGTCAGCATCTGTATGCAAGTGGCCAGTCAGTTATTGTAAGAATTTACCTTCTTGAAGATGTATTATCATTTGAGTTTGTGTGGGTAATGATGGTAAAACAAGCTGTTACTTTGATCTCGGCACAATGAGCACAATGGCAACTGTGGAAAATATATAAGCCGAATCATATTGCTAACTATTCACTAGCCTTCTTTATGTGCAAAATCATAGCAACATAACGCGCCCCAAATTAATTCCGTCTACTTTTCTCTGCATTCTAATTACTGGTTGATGCTCTGTAATTAGATGTCATCGGTTTGTAGGCCGTTTCCATCGCTCAGTGCATGGATCGAAATTCGGTGATTCATTGGACTCCCGTATTGTATTTCACTTGCGGTAACTCAAGTGTGGAATTTCAAATCATGCGATGAAGTTCTGAATTATGAATCAATAAGTTACACTTACTAAACACCTACTCAGTTCTCTTTTCGACACTTTGGCATACAGGGGAGAGAAATCCACCATAAACTGCATGCTAAAAATTGTGTGTGTTTGTATTAAAATGATTTGAATATCGGTGCATTGTCTTTGCTGGAAATCTTTTGCTGCGTCTTTAATACCATGGAAGATAAAAGTGTTGTCGAGACTGTTTACTGTGGGCAACGTCTATATCGGTTGTGACGCTGTAAGGCACAATGGGCCAGCTTAGACAAACGGAAGTCGATTCAACCCAACCGTGGATCTAACCTCCACCACTAAAACTTTTACTGGAGGAGAGTTACTCTCTCAGACGCAAACAATCTGGAGTTTATAGTCTCCTTCCCGCTCATGACAGCTGAAAGTGCGTCTCAGATGCCAGCACTGACGTAAACGTTATCTAGTCTGACTCTCGAAGTGCTTTCAGAAGGTGGTAAGAAATTTTGTTTTCGGACGTGGTTACACAGGATACTATCGGTTCTCTTCTGGATGGGATTTTATACTACCCGACACACCAAACATGGCTTTTTGTGTCGCTGTAGCTACATTTGACGCTTCAACCCCAAGCATAGTGTCGCGGTGTTGTTTCAGGGATACCTCGTTTTGTGATATCCATCAACGCCACTCATAAACCTACATTCTTGGCGTACATTGTTTACTGATTCTGTTAGACTCCAAATAAGAATACCTCATGAATATCAGGAAAAGTGCAGATCAACCGCTGAATAGCCTATAACTGCCGTTCATTCAAGAGAGATTCAGTCATTGCTCGTCCACCGCTCCATATTAAATCCGTATTTCATCAAGGCCTATTGCCTGTTTAAGGCTTTAAAAACAGAGTTGCTTAGATCTTTTGTTTGCTTATGTGTTTAGCTCCCAAATTAGAAGAAAAACAATTTCTATGCTTGGTATTAACGCTCAGAGTTTTATGACTACGGCTAGACCCAATCCCAAAGCACTCCATCGTTTCTCTAGTTTCATGCAAAAAGCTGAAGCAGAAATCTGCTTCCAACGGAAATTTGTGCGGTTTTTTAATTTTCAGACGTTTTTCTTGTGGTACATTTCTTCCGAAACATCTGGAGCACAGAGGATGAGTCCGTGTGCCAGTCAATTAAGCAGTCGCTCTGGATGAAAGTGACTATAAAATCCATCGCTTTATAGACCAAAAGATAACCTAGTCACTCTTGCTGGTTCATGTGTACGTTTTAAAGCTAGGCACAAGGGGGCAGTTTCAAAAAATGGACTTCTGCAACCAACGTAGACCTTATTGGCTTGCCTGATCGTGCTCACTGCTCTCAGTTGTCACTACCTGGATACATTTGTTTTGACACGGCTACCTAGGTAGTATTAGGTTTAATGCAATTCGTAGTAATTTATCGGGACTAAGCTGTTTGCTAACAACTTTATGGATTACGAGCGACCTCTCTCAATCCTTGCCCTATTTCAAAGGTCTTCAGTACAGCGTCTTCTTGACTACAAAGATATCTGCCAAAGGTTCTCAAAACAGGACATTTTGTGAATTTCGGATCACACTAACAGTCTTTGGCGAACTTTAATTGGTGACTTGATCGGACCGCGCCTCAAATGCCATGGCTTTGAGAATTCCCCTTCGGAAGGCAGTCGAATGGGCTAGAATGCTCTGCGAAACGGAAAGCACGGTTGGATGATGTTTTTGTCTCTTCTTAAAAGGGAAATTCTGCAGCACTTTGCCATGTCAAGCGGTTAGCCCCCTGGGTACCGTGAATCTCTAAAGGACCAGCATCTATCTTTGTGCGGAGCTACGAAAAGTGCCTGGCCAACGGATTCTGATGCGCTTTATTGAGTAGGTTACCGCCGTGTACCGGTTACCACCTCCTTCCACTGGTCAGGGCACTTGTAGAGACAGAGTCCTGGAGGAGTGAAATGATGCAGTGCTTGGAAGGCACCATCTACTAAAGTGAGCAACTGCAACAATTCCAAAGTCACACTGGTTAGTTGTGAAAGCATAACTTGTTAAGGATACCATGATGGTTTTACGGCCATTGAGGGGACAACAGCAACTGCCGGCTGTACAGATGCAAACTGGATAAATATAAAGAAATCTGTGGAAGTGATTAATGAAAATTTAGGTTTGAACTAATGCTGCCTGCGAACAAAGAGCTAAACAACTTCAATCGTCGGCTTTGTCGTTCGAATAAGTTCCCGACTATCGTTGATAAGCACGACAGGCTTGAAACGGCACTTTCATCGCTTAGTGCTTTGTTTCAGTTTTGTTGGAGGGTTAAAAATCGATGAATTCATACCCTGCAAGGCCTTCTGTCCACATCAGACAAAAAACTTGATTCTGACTGGGCCTCTACAAATCCTTGGTTCCGGGTGGCCTGAATGCAATCACCTTGAATCATCTGGGGCGATACTAGCTGTATCATTCACAACCTTGTTTGACACCGGTGGGTAGCGTAATGCTCAACTGGAAGTTTGTCACACTGTGCGTGCCGCTGCTGTTCAAAGGCCTGTGTTAATTACCCAAGATGCTCAGTTTTAGAAGCTGCCTTCCATATATGAAAAGCGACCGCCTTAAACCAATAGATTCTCGCTTACTTTCTCAGGGCATTAAGGTTGTGCAAAGCAAAAGATGAGGCGGCAACCTAGGCCATTATCTCACTAAAAAACGGATGTTTTGAGCTGTCATTGTTTCACTTACTTCTGGTGGTGTAGGTGGGACCTTATATTTATTAGGTTACTACAAGCTTAGAATCTGTCACTATTATACAAGCAGCGCTTCTCCTGGGGCTTGATCAAGGCTGAGCGGCCAGTCTAATAGAAGGTGCTAGGTGTACAGTCCACCACCAAGAATGGTGTAACTCCGAGGATATTTCACCTATCAGTCAAGGATTTATGGTGATATGAGACTAGTCCACAACGTTTTCAACACTTTCAACCATTACCGCAAACAACTGACAACCTATTCTTCCGCAGAAAAATAGATGACCTTTCTTCCAAGTCAAGATATATAGACAACCACATAAAGCACGTAGGGAGTAGTCGCAATTTTGCCACGTCTGTGTCTAAGTTTAGATTGTCACCAGCTAGTCACCGTACGGAGGTAAACTCCGGTATTCAGTGGCAGTTAATCCTCGTGATGTGATGTATGATGTTGATTCCCTTTTTCTGTCCTTATTTATAATACCCTATAGGCATCATGCCAGCTACTTCACATGAATTACACGAGGTGTCATATGAATATATTGATATTTGGGTAGACATAACAAGATGAAGAAATTCCCATTCTAAAATATAAAGCCACATTACTGCGAGTCCTCCGTACTTGTGTGCCGACAGTTTTTGCCTCCTACTCAACAAGCGACATCGCACCTTCTGCAAGCAGATTATTCACCGAACGTTCAGCAAGCTCAGGAGTATCCAGCGATGCATCCATCATTCTTTTCTACACTCTGCAAAACCTTCACCCTACAAAACGCATAAAAATACTTATTAGCGACAAAACTAATAGAAGTCACCCAGCGTAATCAGGCAAGATGAGTATTTGACCACTGTTGACATCTATGGGAGATAATTCTCAGCAATTTACAAGCAGAGTGCCAACAATAACGAAATACAATAGCTGTCAAACCGTTTTCGGGAAACTCATGAGCATTCTAACATATAAGTAAAATACATACATGTAAGTAAAATACCTTGCTATCTCGAGGGCTGTGCTATCTTAAACATGAAGCAACCTTAGTTCAGCAGACTCTGTTGGAGAATTTAATAATAGGGAGGTTTACTTGAGTCTACTGTGAACGCTAACTTAATTTGAAAAAAAGTGTCTTCTGCCAATTGAGAAGTGAGGACTGTGTATTTAATACCAGATTGCTATGTACCTTTTTAGATACATCGTGCTTTTTGCGCTTCAGGCCGAAAAATCATCCTTCCATCTAGCGCATTATCTTTTGTACCACGGAAGGTCAAGCGACTGTACGGATGTTTTGCGCACTACAGTACCAAGGATTGCCGCCGGACTGGAGTCATTCTATTGTCCGTTGTAATTTCTGAATCCTACAAATTAATTCTTTGATCATTTAGTCATTTTGGATGTAAGGATTCGCTGGGTTTGGGGAAGTTAATTTAAAGTCTAGAGAGTTTAATGCTTGCACGTATATAGAGTTCATTACAGTGGTTTCTTCTCAATAGATACTTTTCCAGCCCAAATAAAAGCTGTTTGTTTTACTTTAAATGTGTTGAGTCTTTAAATACTGTCCTTTTATCGAGGAAGAGTGACAATCAACCAGAATGTAGTCAGAAGGACGATAATATACAAGAATCGGAAGCACACTAGAGAATTTATTGTACATTTCCAGCACTATTGCTTAAACAGTTCTTCTCCAGTCTTCTCCAGTGTAAATATTCTGGCGAATCCACCTCGCAGAGATAAAGCACTGGACCATTCACAGATTTAGTTTGCAATTATGCTTTGGGGAGCCTGTGAGCGCCTCGCATTTGCAGATTTTAATGACATCGGAATTCGGGTCTTGTTGCAAGAGGTAGTGACAAGGTGAACCGTATTCGTGCTGTAACTAGTACGGGGCAAATGCTCCAACTTCGCAGAGAGACCCGTCTAGCATCATTATGTAGGTGTAGTTCCCGGTATCTGAGGCAGTCCCCCACTTGAATAGAATTTTTGTCGAAAATTTAATTTTAGCTCACTTTCAAGCCGAAATTGCTGGAACCTAGGACTTGATGGAATTCCTCGAAGTCTGCAGCACATAGATATTCCTCCGCTTAATGTGAAGTATACAAGCCTCTTTGGGATTCCGTTGACAGATATTCAACCGTCAAAGCCACCCTGCAGTAGCTTTCCTTTTTTCCTGAGTCAGCTTTATTGAGGCCAACAGAAATGTCCCTGGATGACTGACCTAACCTAATAAAGCACGTTACATGGCATAAGTATCTAACTACTGATTTCCACCACGCATAGCAGACGCACTTTAAGCCACACCATGCTTTTTGGACTTTTTGAAGTATCTTGACATGAGAACATGAAGCGCTTGCAGCCATGGTCTAATATTGGATGATGGAAACTTTCGGTTTTTAAGACCGACCTGTGCTAACCCATCCTTCTTTCAAGGGTTTCTTCCTCCAGATATATAGGAAGGCGCTGGTCGCTCGGGGAAAGCACCGCACTATTTCAACCGTACGAATTTGCCTCCACGCAGCCCAGCACTAGAAGTGGTTGTAGCACGAAAGCTCGCTTGGTTCCGTTGTTTTTGGCATGGTAAGATGTTGGAGAACGAAGTTTCAGTCAATGTAGTTTGCAAGATTACTACGACGTTGGAGCGCGAACACCACGGCAGGGTGGCGGCTTTCCGTGAGGTGTAAAACCAAATAAAGGTGGAAGTGATCGTTCGGCACGGCTTTCCCACACATATACAGTTATTTTATACAACTTTCTCTCCAGTTTCTGGGCACCTTTAACTTTTACTGCCGACACAAAATATGACAGGAATGAGTTTATACATTCCATCCGGGCTCGACCAGGCGGTTTCTAAATAATGGCCGGGCTATGGACCATCTCAAATGCATGCTATCTCCAAATCGGTTGGAATAAAAATAATAAACATCGTATTCTGGCTGTCTAGTAGCAATCCACTTGCAAGTGTGTCTGCAAACAAAAAGGTCTAAATAGTTCAAGCCTATCGTTGAGTACCTAACAGACGCGTTCTACGGTAGCCGGATCCTAAACATTCATCCACACAGCCAGTTTACGCTACAGGACAGAGAAGGATGGGAGGGCATTCAGATATCTATGCTGTGGACAAAAATATCTAAAGTCAGCAAAAGGTTTGGGCATTTACTTGGACTGGTCCTGGTCAACTTTTGCCAGAGGCAGTTGGGTAAATTTTTAGAGTTTTTTGGTTGATGAAACGTCCAATTATTTCACATGAGAATAAGGACCTGTGTCATATGGTCCTTGCTCAAAATAGTTCTTGCTGAAGTTACCAACTCAAAGCATCATTGTATTTAGATGTTGTGCCTATCGAGGCTTATCTGAAAATGTTTCCCGAGGGATCGGCTGTGTGCTAGAATTTCTCCCTTAAATAGCTTTGTTACTGAACTTAACTGTAATTTACCCTGCGACATACTTTCTAGGAACAAGTGGCATATAAATTCGAATATTTTGAAATGATGCACAGGACAAACCTCAATGATCATAAGAGTGATCTGTAGAATATGGATTAGTTTACTATCCAACGGATTTTTTGTATTCCTGTGAACCGCCCGTTGTTGTTTATTCACTCGTTTGTTTATGCACAGGTTTTTTAGTCTCGCGAAGTATCACATAGCTCTAAAGTTTTTCCTATCACTTGTCTGGGCAATGTTTTAAATGTTTTAGGTAGAACTGTGGTTAAGAGTTAACTGGATGGTGCCAAGAAGTTCTAGGATGACCACAACTACATAGTTTTTCGACGTTCAAAAAGGAGAGTTATAGTAAGAGTTTTGTTGGTGCAGATTGCACACGTGACCTTGAGTTTTCTAGTTTGTCTGCTGGGCTTAGTGTGTGAATGATCAATTTAGCAAACAAACCAACGGCCAGAGACAGTATGCTTTAGGATAGAAATCCGGAAGGTTCCTGCTGTAGCACTGGGCGAGTGTCACTCAAACCAACGATAATGAATAGGAACTGTAGTAGCTCCTCATTAGGCTTGCATGGAGTTTTCAGCAGTGCGTAGTGGTGAGATTTTTAGAATTTGTAACCACAACACTCATGTTTGAACGGTCTTCTCCTACCCGCTTTGTCCACACCCTTAATCCACAATTTTATCGGCACATGCTAGAACTTCAATTATTATGCCTGAACAATAAAGCCAAACTTTGCCTCCAAACATCCGGCTTGTCATGGCCAGACAGGCGCCGACGACCATACCAACTGGTGTTTGCGTTTCCTGACTGCGGGAAGAAATTGATACATCATAAGCGTTAGCAGGAGCGACAAACCCGAAATACCTCGGATCTCATTCAAGGGCTGATCAGATGTCTATCAATCTGTTTTAATAATAGATTGTACGAAGACGAACTGGCCAATACAAAAGGAGAAGCTACAATGAAATAGTCGAAATAGAATGAAGAACTAAGCGAATGTGGGAGCTTTCAGTGGTACTAATCTGCCGGAATCCAAAGGCGCAATGAAGGGGGAAAAGGATTCACATGCCTTATCCTCTGCGTCCTCCAGCCAGGTAAGCCCCCCGCAGCCGAGTAGGTCAGTCTATTGAGTCATCGGCTATGAGAAGGGTCCATCAAGAAAACCCTAAAAATGTTGCCTCGCGGTTTAGGCTTTTGAGTTTGAAGCTAGGGACATGGTCTCCGAACAAAACATTACGCCATCCCACTGCCTTGTGTGTCAGACGTTTTGGTCAAGGGCTCAAGGTGGAGTACCTCAAACGAACCTCCTTCTTTGGCCTAGGCAACCGAGAAATATCATTTGGCCTTGCAGCTCTTCAGTCATTAACTCCTCCCCACGTCCCTTGTCCAAGTCCTTCTGATTTATTTGGGTGTCAAGTACCTAAGGCCACCTTGGCGGCCTACTAGGGGATTAGCCCACTTCATAGATAATGGGGAGTGACCTCTTCATTTATGCGCTGACCATCACTTATCTCTAACGAGCACAAACTTTAGCGGCCAGCGCTCACACCGTGTGACTTGGAGGCTATCAAATGCGAACCAGCTCCGGACTAATATGGACCATGTGGCAATCGGTTACCAGTGGAGAGCTTCAATACAAGATTGCCGTTAATTTCGGAGTACACCTCTGGACATCGATCACGGCTATGTGCGGGCATGCGTATCTATTCTCTTTCTGGGACGTGTCGGTTGATGCAAAGCCATCCAGTTTATTACCTGAAAATCGTCTCTGTAGCTCAACAGCAGTGAGTTGGGTTGGCTGAGAAGCTCCCAAAACCCAATGAGAACAATGGTGATTTGGATGAATACTGGGAACGCCATTGGAGCTATCTAATCCGATGAATTGCTCCGAGGAGGGTGGGTGTTAGGGAAACTATCTCTAAAAAGGATGGGACCTGAATCTTTTCACAGAAACATTGTCTTGAACGATGGGCTGAACACTTTGAGGAACACTTCAGGTGGCCTCTACCAACTCATCCTCTGATTGGACTAAATAAACCCGAACGAGACGTGGATATCAGTTCGTCGACGGCACTTCAGCGTGCAATTTCATTCCTTCAACGCAAAATATCACCTGGTCCAGATGGTTTGCATCCTGCACTTTTAAAAGAAGGTGGCAAGTACTTTGTGACCATCCTGACGACTTTACTCAAAGGCATCTGGAATGAGAAAAGAATACCGATATAATAGAGCACCTCGATGGTGATTCATACTTTGAGAAATGGTGCAAGTGCTTCTTGCAAAAACTACAGGGTTGTCGGTCTACTAGCCATAACTTCCAAGGTGGTATTATCCTACAAAGGTTGACCCTTCATCGGGAGAATCAGATCCCCGAGGATCAAGTTGGGTTTTGCCCTGGCCGCGGCTGCATCGCTCATACCTTGACTTCACGACAAATAGTGGATCAGTGTTATTCCTTACTATGACCAACACTGATAGCCTTTCTTCATATTAGATCTGATTTTGACTACGATGCTCGTCAGAAACTGTGGCAATCTGACGATGAAGGACGTCCCTTTAAATTTTCGGTTTTTTATGAGGGATTTATGTGCTTCCTCCCACCTTGGGTGCATACGTATCCACAGCAAATTCACTCTCGAGTTCACATCCACTGGTACTGGGAAGGGGGGTCAACTGTCGCCATTTCTCTTTAAATCCGCAGTCGATGTCCCCTTGGAACTTCTTTATCTGTCTCTATCACCTCGGGTATTGAAACTCTCCCGGGAAGTTTGCTCGTGGACATTGAGGACACCGAATATATTACTTTTATTGGGTTGGGCCTTTTGGAAATGCAAACTATTTTAAGTAACCCAATTAATTCTGCTGCAACGTTTAGTACGCTCTTCGCGCCTGAAAATTGTAAAATATTACTGCAAGACTGGGGAATCAAACCCAAACCTCATGCTTTCAAGGAAACCGACAAATGTGGTGAATAACTCCGTCTATCTGGGCAGCTGTACAAGTCCCGACGAGCTTGCGAAAGACGAAGTCACTTCCCCAACTAAGAAGACCAGGATAGCGCTTGCCAACCTCTAGCTTGTGGCCCTGACGTGACGTCCACTGGCTATGAAGGATAGAGTGTACAGTGCGCGGTCCGATATGTCATAATTTATGGATGAGATGCGTGGCTGATGCGTGCGGGAGTTCTTCGGAGACTGTCTGTGTTTGACCGCCGGTGCCTCCAAGGTATTGTGCGGGTATCGTGGAAACATCAGGTCATTAGCACTGAGGTACACCAGGTAGTTTTCGGGAACAATCAATCTCATTTGATAGGTCAGCCGATCACGCTTCACAGGTTGTGCTGGCTTGGCCACGTAATTCATATGCCACAGGACCGTTTGCTTCGCACATTCCACCTCTCCCAGTCCTGTGTCGGATGGAGACGACCCAGAGACTGCTAGTCCAAGATTTGGCAACGAAGCGTGAAAGCCCTCAACAGCCAACTCACTCGCGTTGATAACTACCATATCCCCTCATAGGGACTGCGGGACGAGGCAAACCAGTGGTTAGTCACCCTGATAGCTGTGGCTGTGGTGCACAGCCGATAACCCTCTTGCAACCCTCTTCAAGGCGCACCTCTCACCTTCTACCATACAGGACAGGCGGAGACATTTGCAGCAGGCGAACTGACCGAAAAACAGCATCTAATGCGTGGCTACCATTTTTGATTCTTCTTAACCTCAGTAAGCGAAGCTGTAGCAGCTGGAACCTCTGCACCGTGGTGCAAGGTTTGTGAGATAAAAGGCTGGAATGAATGACTGTTATACCCAACAGAACTTGAACAAGAACCATAGGCTGAGGTCAGTTAAAAAATGCATGGTATGTCCCACATCAAGCAATGTATATCGGGATCTCTTATTACATCGACTGAGGCATGGAATGTTTTGGGAGAAGCTTCAAGAACCACCACGGATTGGCTTTTTGTAGTGTTTCTTGACAGTCAATCGTGTAACGACATACCATTCTTGATAATGCGTGGTAACTTTGCAAAGCGTGACTGGCAAGCGCCTAGCAAATTCTCTTAGGATGACGGGGTTTCCCCTCGACTCAACCAAAAATGGCCTTATGTGCAGTTTCTCTCATGAAGGATTTCTGGAATGGCCAACCTTGTCTGACCGGAAAACATTGTAAACTAGAGATACGGTCCCAGTTGGATCAAATGTTCATAACATTTAGTAGACAACTGAGCGATTTGTTCAGTACCACTGTTCAGGCATCACGTGAAATTGGCAAACGGTGCGCTTTACAAACTGAACGGATGTTTGTAAACTGTATATAACACCTGATTAGCTAAGCGGAACTATGGTAGCTTCCATTCCTTTGGCCAAATTTGGCGAATCGCAGGCAGCTGGCTGGCGGTCTGAGGGCCAAATCTATCACCATTTGGGCTCACGTATGTTGTAAGTGTCTTGTGAGGAACGCGCCTTCCACCGGTCAGAGGGGGTCATCATCCTACTCATAAACCCACCCATTAAACACTGAGCCAAATGAGCACATTTCCAAACTTAGATGGTATAGAAACCGATAGATAGAATCACACACCCCAACTATCAGGCGAATCAACATTGCCACAGTCAAACAACACTTCGAGACAGGAGCTATGCTGAGAGCTAAGCGAGCAACGTTACCGACTAATTTTTCACCGGCAGTAAAACAGCCTATGTAGACTTGGCTAGTAGAGACTGATGCTGATATCATTCGGTAACAACCGCACGTTTCCGCTTTGCTCCGGTGATCCCTCAGAGTTTTGTTTGAGCGTTTGTTAACAGGACGTGGTGACTTCCCATTACCTAATTTCTGTTGGAAGAGGTGATCATCTTGGATATTAATGAAATAATCATTTCATGTTGGGTAGTCAAGGTCCCCTTCAAGGCGTTTCTTGTTGCATGCTGGGAGGTTTCGTGCATATCCGATGGAGGTTTCCTACAACAGATTCTTAATTCCTCAGAGAACTTCCCCCATGGTGCTGTGTTGAAAGTTCGCTTATTGGGGGAAACCGCTGCATTCTTATATATAGGAACAAAAAATGGCTGCCATCCAAAGCTCAATGGATATTGGGTCGTCTTGGGTGGATTTACCAAGCACTCCATCGTTACTGCCATGAGTTCACTAAGTAACCATAGCACGTGTAGTACTTCGCTTTTACAAGCAAACGATTTAGGAGAGACTCCGTTCATGGAGAAAGGGCCTCCTGTGATCCCATTTCTTCAATATAGGATCCTGTTCACAAAGAGAATTCAATACAAGAGAAGAGTCATTGAAAAATCAAGTGCAAATGGTTCTTATTATGGACTGTTTTCGTCATCCATGTTGTCTAAACGTGAGAACTATTCTCTGGCTAGACCATGACCAGTTTATCGCTCAACTCAGAAGACTACGTGTTTTGCTTATAGAGAATCACCATTCCAGCGACTATTGCGCTGCAGACTGTGTAGGCCATTTCGAATCTGTTTGACTAATGTAGTGACTAATTCCCAGTAATGCTTCCAGAACAGTATGTGTTTTATCTCCAGTTCCAGAAGATTGTTTCTTCGAGGGTGAATGCACTGTGTCACAGTTTCACTCACTCGGTTTTGGTGTCTCCTCTGACGGATTACTTCAGTGGTGGGGGCGGAGTACCGTATTATGAGTCCATGAGTGAAGCCTTTTTTAAATAACCTCTTTTATGTGTCACACTTGTTTCAGCCCTTTGATCATTTTGTTTTACCAAACTGGAATATAACACTATAATTTACTTGCCTGAGAAATGGGAAACGATTGTGAGTAACCATCTGGTTTTACCACAGTAATACATTTCAGCTGAAAAGATGAAATCTTCGAGGGAGGAACTTCCTGATGAAAGTCGTCATCGGCGACCAGGAAACAGGAGGAAAAAAAGAAGTCGCTCGCAAGATCGGAAGGAGGGAGTAGCCCCTCAGGTGCACAGTCCCGACGCTCCCAAATCATCCAACAATGTATAGTTATATGCAAAATAATGTAAAGTAATGTTCTTGTGGAATTTTACGAAATATTGGATTCCTGATAACTAGTCGGCTTCATAATTAATCTACGCAGGATACCAAATCCCTCAGATGTGAATCACGAGATACATCCTGTGAAAGATCCACACGATACACGAAAGTGGTTTGAAGCATTCATTCAAAGGACATTACGCAAACGCTTCGCAGATCAGGCCCGCCTGTCACCGATTAGAAACAGAAAATAGTATATACGTGTGAACTTTTAAACTCATGCATGGCGATTTTTCTGGGGTTTTGGAGACTCGACGGAGTACCTTGTGATCAATATCATACTGATATCCTTCCGCTTAATTTGCATCACACACGCCGCTTCAGTATTCTTTTGTGAAGATATTCAATAAAACCTCTTGTTTATGAAATAAGTAGTGTGGGGGGATTGACCAAAATCCCCAGACAGCCTACTAGCGGTTTCGTTCTGTTTAGGGCTCATCAGGTAGGCGTAATCCTCGGAAGCTCATACATATGAGCTCAGACGTAAAGTTCGGATAAATTGTTGTCTAAGTCAGGGACTGATTATCTGAGCTTCCAGGGATTATTCCTAAGTGACGAGTCCTAAACAGGGCGAACCTGATAGTGGGCTATCTGCCAAAATTGAGCCATCGTCTCACACTATCCTTTATATATCATTGCTAAGACTCTAACAACAGTGCTATGAGATACTCCACTGCCGATTCTACCCTTTTTTCCGTTCTTCATGCAGGTCTACCTCCAGAAATACCGTAATCTTATTTCTTAATATAGCACTGAATCGAGAGTGTCTGCAGGAGACTATTTATTTTTAACTTAGAATGATGTTAAGAGCTGAATTAACCCGATCCAAACCGAATAGCTTGTTTATAATGCACTTCAAATTACCGTGTATCACAAAGACCGTCTCATGCCTTACCTGGAATGACATTCAAGATGGCGAATCATTCCATTTGATTAGATGCTATGAATAATTCTGATGAAACCTGGTCTTTATCTCTACTCACACCCAACTCGATGTTCAGGAACTAAATAAGATTGATGAGAATTCAGGGAATAGGCCTAGCTGATGAGTTTCATTGGAAGCGGGATCGATTTTGGACGGCCAAGAAGTCACTAAACTTATTAATTACGTCATATCAAGAAAAGTACTTCCCAGCCAAAACACGAGGTGGTCTTTGTGGAGCATATTAGTTTGATGAGTAATAAGAACGAGAGGTTCGTTTGAGCCTCTGCCTACAATAACTTAATCTGCAAACTACTACCTAGCTTCACGTTTAATGTGTCATCCTTAAGCATTGATGGAGCCGTAAAAGATTATTCTACTTATGGGGTTGCTGGAAACTGTTCAGTCTTTTTGGGGCTCATTCCATAATCGCAGTTCCCATGTTGCCGTCAAACTTACGTTGCGGTCGATCACCAAATCGCAAATGAGTGCATGTAGCCCACTAGTAGAGTTCCTTTGCTCGTCAGTTGTTGCAATCAATCCGTGTCAGATAGAGGGAGTGCCTCATTTCTAATTATGTGGTTAAACAAACTGTTCTATCCCCTCAGTCCTGCAACAAAGCTTCAAGCATCACATTACTCGGGTTCAGTTCAGGTTGCTTTCCAGTTAGCTTCCAGTGTTTGTACCATTTTTTCGCACACAGATCAGGTTCATGTGACCGAGTGGATAACGCTTGGGCAAAAAACAAAGCGGCTGAACTGGAACTGAGCATTTTGGTGCCAAGGATTAAGCAAACTGGACAACATTCTTTGATCGTATTATAGAAATGCCTTGTTGTGCAATCAATGCACCATACGATTCACGAATATTCGATCAATATAGAAGAGCTTTTTGTAGATCGTGTAAAATATTCTCTGGGTGACATATGCAAAATAAGTTTCGGCCGAAATGTTGCGTAGGCTGCTTCACGGATTGTTCGGAGCCTGTGGGATCTGACATCGGCCTCAGGGTTACCTCTGAGGAACAGATAAATACAGGCGGGTTTCTTCTCAACCGACGTCACCCTTGTTCTGAGTGCTAGTGAAACTTCCTGTTCAGTAACTGCTTAACGTTAAGATAAACGTTTTGATTGTGGCTGCGGCAATTTTTCGAGCAAAATATTACTGATTGGTTGTTCGTGCCTTACGATATTCATATTTTGTAGGTGACTATCATATATAATCTTTTGAGCTTGAGGTAGCTAAGTGGTTATGGCACAAACTTACCAACCGGAAATTTCGAATTTCGGATTCAACCCAGGCGTCTTGACTTCTGACTAGCCTTGGGTGACCTGACAGTATCACGTTCCTTGTGCTTCCTCCGCATGGCTTGACAGCTAGGTATAGCTGAACGATGAATACTATTACCATTATTATTAATCATCTTTTGCTTTAGGGAAAAAGCCGTTAAGATGGGTTTGGTGTCTAGTTGGAGTCTGTCTTTGTACTGTCTTCGGAGACAAAGCAAAGTTCGGATCATGATGAATCTAACTCGCAGGATATTGTACTTTGGATTTGAAGCAAATAACCTAAGAATTTCCAAGTAATTGAATAAGCCTTCGCTTGAAATACATTGAAATTTGAAAGTTTGGGTTGAACAAAGTACCCATTCGCACTAACTGTATGTCTTTACGGCGTGTTCAACTCATGGAAGTGTTTGTGGAATTTTGTTCCGAATTTTATTCCCGTTGTTTTTTAGGAAAAACCAATCGGCTGGGAAAATATTATGCCCACTGAAGCAGCCAATAGGACGAAAGATTGGGTTCTCACTTCCTTTCGCGGTGGAACATCGCCCCCTAACGTGAGTGTCTTCGATTGTAGAAAAATACGAGACGATATTATTCGCGGTAGCCTCCCAATCCGTGAACATTCACAGGGCACAATCACAGTTTTATTTTTCCGAGGATAAACAATGTTGATACGTGTTTTCATTCAACAGAAGTAATTGTGACGAACTAACATTGTTTCTCCACCACAGCTCGGCCGGTGTTGAGTCTAGAACCATCAAATTAGTAATATCGCTTCGTCAGACAGTTTCACGGCAAAACAGACCATCCGGGTCATCCATATTGAGTTATTAATTATTCATTCCCAAAGTTTCTTTTTCGGTGTACCAGATTTTACCATGTTTTACCCACTGCTATCTGTCTTGGAGGTGGCTCCCTTAGAACAATAATTGTCCTCTTCAATCCTGGGAGGGAAACAACTCCTCTGTTCTCCTTACGCAGACTTCTGAAGACACAGAGAGGCTTTTAACGCTTGAACGGCGGCGAAAGACTCTCAACAAACGGCGCGACTAATTATTTTACTAAAGAGGGTAGTATGTTCGATAGCGTTCCAAATAATGCCACGAAGCAAATTGCGTTTCACGGGAAATCAGAATGTTTGCTGACGGGTGTATGTTTTAATGGCTAAGTCAGAAAAAACGGAAATCATGAGTTCATTTGAACTTTGCTCGAATTGGGTGCTTCTGGAACACTTTTCAGCACAATCAAAAGATGTTGTGACCTGGCTACTGCTTTCACCTTGAAAGTTACGTAAGTGGGGGTATTAGTTTGGATGGATGTCACCAGAAATTGTCCGAAATATCACTGTGCAATGTTTTCAAAGCAACGTTATTTTTTACTATGGGATAGATGTGTTAAAAAGATCGCTCGGTTTTCCGGTCTTCCCTGCCATCAATGATGATGGTGGCAGGTGATGGTGATCATCAAATTTTTAGCTTCAATGACTGATTTGTCGTCAATTTCCTCTTCATTTCCTACAAAACCCAAAAATGTCATAGTACACAGTAGGTTCATCTTAACATCCAGTGATATCAGCTATTTCAACGTAAGTGCAAAAGTGAACAGCCTAGGAAAAACGTTTCCAGTCAAAGAAGTATCCTCCACTGTAGTGATTTTCTTTATCAGTGTAGACCAAGCATAATTGCAAATAACCCAGAAGGAGAAATAATTCGCGCGACGAGTATGCCTTCCGCTGAGAAATCATCACTCGAGGAGCCAGCCAAGTGACAACGGGAAGTGAATTCCATAATCAAGTGATGAGTGGTGCTACATCCTATTTAAGTAAGAGTTATTCACACTGCTGATCAGTATCTTGTTGCCGAGCTCTTTAGTCTTTACCTACTAGTCCGGAAGCCGTGGGTTCGATTTTCCTCGGGATTCCCGAGATACACACTATTGATATTTCCTATCAAGGCCTCTCGGCTTCTAGGTTCAGGTTAACTAAGCCTACAGGACGGGATTTGCACTGAAATCCCAAAATCTCCTCATGCTAACAACAAACCTAATTGTGTTTGACTGTGTGTTGTCATACTGCACACTAACTATACACTCCGAAAATTTTTTCACACGTTCAGTTTAGTATAGTTATAAACAAAGCCGGAACCATCCAGACCGTTTTCTCCTAGAGTGAGAGAGTAACAAAGGATAAAGTGACCCGTATAAGCCTCAAAATGTAGACTACAAACGTAAGCATCGTGTTGTCACATTTGGGCAACTGTGATCCATCTTCAGAAACGCACCCCGCAGACCCGAAGCCTGAAGCTGCTATCTGTCTCTGGAATCTTTCTCATTGGTGGTTGCCAGCCGTCAGTGTTTGCAAAAACAGGAATGAATCGATCCAAGGATCGTCCGTTGCATGTGGTATACTCTGTATCGTAGAGGCTATTTCCTCATTTCGATGTACCCTTAAGATTTGCAATTGCATTAAACGGGACTTACTGAGTTATGGTGCTTTAATGCACGTATTACCTATACCCGACAGTCGTCCACCGTCCACCGTCCACTGTCGACCTTCTATCCGTTCAAAGGCACTGCTGACAAGCGATTCGTTGGGGATAGGCTATGGAATGGCAACGGGAATTGAAAACAGCTACAGCCAAACTGAATACTGTGGGATCTTCGCACCTTCCTGGTTGGGGCCCGCGCGACGCTGTTGCACGTGGTTGGAACCCTTGCACGATATGGCATGTCACCGATTCCAGTGGCACGTATGCTGTTTTGTCCTAGTCAGACTGCCCAAATGAAGTTCACCTGCCGTTGTGTGCTGGGCTCATATTGGGTGAAATTCAAGAAGGATGTTGGGTAAATCCCGCTGGTGGTACCTCAGTTCGACATGACGTGCAGATTTGCTTTAGTTGTACTACGCCAAGTTGTAGGCATCTTGCTCTTCATCGTTTTTCTTAAGAATGTAGGATTTGCTCGAAACAAGTCCCAACCCTTCCCTTTTTTCCACTCTTAAAGAAAGCAAACCTTGGCAAAGACTGTATGGCAGCTAAGCACCAAATGTACGAATGGTGTATTGCTGTCAATGATGATGCAGTATTGATCGGAACGGGATTTGCTGCAAACGTTAACCAAGTGTAAAGTAACGTTAGGCATATTCCAATCCTCAGCTATATCCTTCCGATTTTGTTTCTTTTATATTCTTGTACTTAATCAATATCTTTTGTCTTGCAAATGAAGGGAATTAAAAAGAAGGTTTAGCTATCGAACTAAACTTTGTAATACTTTGTGTCAAACTGAGCAGAATAGTAAGTGATAAGTAGAGTAGTTTACTTTCTCCTTAGGTTGTTACCGAGTTCGATCAGGATCCAGTCCTGCAAGTGACATCTGCTTATGGTGAATATCCGAAAATTCATTTGCAGTTGTGTACTTCGTGTCAGAAAGCACCGGTAATGTGTATCTCAGGAACGTCCATAGGTATCTGAACTCAGCTTTGTAGTTTCTGTGGTTCCGGGTTCCTGTTAATCTATCTAATTTCTCCTAAGTGATACCCGGTTATTACAGTCGAATTTGTATATGGACCCCTCCACCGCCTCACAGCGCACAATTCTGCACGAATATCCTTAAATCCAAAACAATCTGCAAACTTCTATCACGAAGTATGGGCTTGAGTCCTTACAGTGTTCGCGAAATTTTAGCTTCTAACAATACCTCTAGAATATTCAACCTTTGGTCAGCAACCGCAAATTTAATTACCTCTTTTACTCAACCGTTCCAGTGCGGAAGAGGCAGAATAACCGAAAGACGTGGAAAGACTGGGTCGAATGTGCCATTTTTATTCTCATTTGATCTATATATATATATATATATGTCAGCATATATTCCGGTCTTATTCATCCGGATTTACATTTAATTTACTGGTTTACCCGCAGTGACACATCTGTCTAAGGGCAAACGGCTTGTGATGCCATAAGCATGCACAGGCGTCAGGTTGTGCAACCAGTGTTGACAGACAAAATCGTATCCAGTGCCATTCAACCATGTTAAATAAATGTATTTGTTTATCTATTTATATATAGATGCCACGAGCAATATGTGAGACTATGGGACCTGCCATCATCAACACGTGGGAACACGACCCCAAATTGAAGTCGGTTAATCCTGGAAGTGCACATTGATATCTTAAATTTTACCAGTGAGCGACAAACAAATCTAAAAAATTGTCATAAAAATGTATTGGGCCGTGCTGAGCTTCGCAAGGATTCTGCCTCAGTGTGACCCAAAGTACATTAGGCTCTGTAGGGGTTTCCTCGTTGTAAGAGGAACTTGTTTTCAGCCAGGCCTTACACCAAGAGGCTTTTGGATCAGTCATTATAACGGAATGGCCGACAGATCTCCGCCCACAAAATGTAAACTTAAGAACATGGGAAAGCTGCTGAGTCCGAAAAAGAGGCGTCGGTTCTAGTTGAGAAGAAGAACATAGCATTTATCAAGATGCTTCACTAACTCAGGGGAGCTTTGTTGTGCGAAAACTAGACGTTTAAAACATCTTCGCAAGTCAAAAAATGAGTGTAAAGGGAGCCAACAGATCCAGTTCTATACAGAGTGATAATGTTATGAGGAATCCATTGGAGTACAGAGTGAAGGAAATGGGCAAAAACACAATATCTTTAATACATTGGCTGGTCAAACGCCAAAAATGTCTGAAGACTTACAGCCGCTTGGAAGGCACAGCTATCAGTATTACTAAGCAGCCCATCCAACATAAATTTAGTCTATCTTGCACAGCTCCTTGCAGAGTTCCAGTGTTAGTGTACCTTTCCAACCCACCTACAGAGACCGAACGAGAACTAAACTACAAAACGAAAAGGCAGCTGGGAATGATGGGGCATCTGCCGAGGTATTAAAAGCGGGCCGACGAATATTTGTAAACTAAGTTTTCCATCTGATTTGCACAACTTGAGAGAAGGAAAGTGTCGCACAAGATTTCGAGGAACCACAATTGTGGCGCTGTTCAAAGGAAATGAGTGCCGACGGAAAACATGTGACTGCTGAGGAATCGGGCAATTCTCTTTGCAAACAAAATCCTGGCACGCGTCATGTTCCGCTGACTGAACTCTTATAGACTGGAAGAAAGTAGACCTGGGGAGCAACGTAGGTTTCAAAGCGGAAACAGCACCATTAACTTTACCTGTGCAGCTCGTCAGTTGCAAGAAAAATTCCGGGAACGGAACCAGCCATTATAGTGTCTATCCGTATACTTCCCGGAGACATTTGACCCAATAAACAGGTATGTTCTGTGGGACGGTCAGCATCATCAAATCTCTTAGCTGCAGTATGAGAGCCCGAACATCTGACTGTGAGGCTAACTCCCGTGAGTCCGAAATGGACGTGGAAGTAAAGCAAGGCTGCCTTCTGTCCCCAATTTTTAAAGTCTGTACCTAAGGACGACTTGTCCAGGAGCGTTTCGGGATCCTGAAAATGGCTTGCCGATCCACTACCGTCTGGACGGCTGACACTTCTACTCGAAATGCTTTAGGACAGAAACGAAACTACACCAGTCGATCATTGGTATGCTGCTCTTTGCGGATGACTGTGGATTATGTGCACAGTAGAAAGCGGAATTGCAGTGAATAGTTAGTTTTGGCCTTGGTAGCTAGTTGGTTTGTTCTAAGTATAAATGTTCTTGGAATACCTGTCTTTTGCCGCATGTGGCGTTCACAACAGACGTTCACATTAATCGCTGCGGCAAAGCGTGTTGTGAACGTTACTGCTACCTCGACAAAACCCCGCACACAGATTTGACAGTCACTACTGAAGTATATATTCTGGTTTCCAGGGCAAGAGCTGCACTCGGTGGTTCATACGAGCGCGTTTGGTGCATCCAGACCATTCGCGGGGATAGCACGGTCGTAGTGTACCAAGCTGCCTTGCTGTCGCAACCACGGTGTGGCGCAGAAACATGGACACCATGTCAGCTGAACATTAGAATGCGAGACAGAGTTCGCGTACAACATCTGCGGAAGATACTTGGAATTCATTGGTCAGATAGAATTCCGAACACAGGAGCTCTAAAGCCAGCCATAAATCAGCGGAGTAGGATGCTTCTTGATGCACAGCCAACTGCTCTAGATGGACGGTTAACCGCATTCCCAAGCCTTTTATTTACGGTCGGTTGGAGAGTGCTGACCGAACAGGAGGTGGTCAAAATTCTGCTTTTGTGAAAGCTCTGAGGTAAGTTTAAGAACCTTAAGTTCTATTCCAGTCTTTCGGAAGATCCGACATTTGACAGAGAAGTCAAACGGGATGGCATCTTCAAAAGCTTGAAGGGCTTTGAGGTACAGCACATATGAATGAAAGGGGCTGTACAATCTCGAGTACAACCACAGAATGTTGACCTGGGTAACTCGCGGGCGCATACATCTAAACGGAACAGCCCTGACCGATCACCAGCATACTCACTAAATCACCAAGAAACCACCAGTGTAATTCCTATGCAAGTTCATCCAAGGTAATCCTGCTCGGACTTCTAACCAACATCTGGTTGACCATACTGTCATACTACTCGATGACAACAACATTTACTACCCAAGTACTGGTTTACCGCCTAACAGTTTCCTCCCACCTAAATAGTCCAAACTTCACCAACTACTGTTGAGATAGTTTGTCTACGGAGAGTGCGGTATCTTGCTGAAACGTGGAGGAGCTGACAGACGAGGCCAACTCCTTGATGTAAAAGAACCAATACTGTTGGTGATTACTGTATCAACACGCTTACGCTGGCTGATGACTCTCAACAGGCTTCTGCGTGTTTTTCCGCTTATTTTATACCCTCGGGTTTAGATCGGGCATCAGCGGGTTGTACATAACACCAAATTCGGCTCAGCGCGATTTATCCGTGGTTTACTTGTGGTTTACTTTACAGACGCCTGCTTTTAATTGGCAGATCTTCGCATGTTAGCCTACTCATATATA